>PVHP010009839.1:6609-50168 GCA_004024765.1 Zapus hudsonius | reverse complement strand
CGACACAAGGACCTCTAAGCTCGCAACATTAAAGCAGCCTTATTACTCACCCACCACGACTCATGGAACTGAGCGGAAGAGGCGGCAGAAAGATTGTGAGAGCCGTGGTGGGGGAGACTGTCCGGATGCATGGCACCCATCAGTAACAACACACTTGGGCCAGGAAGACCGGGATGAGTACTAAGATATACAGGATCCCTTGCCACAAGGACTAACACAGACAGCCCACGAAGGAGGATATACAACTGATCAGGGAGGGGGGGGGAAGCGGGGAATTCGGGATAACAACGCATGGTTTGCCCACTAAATAATGTAACTCATTATGGACAATAATAAATAAATAAATAAATAAATAAATAAATAAATAAATAAATAAATAAATAAATAAATAAATAAATAAATAAAATAGATATTAAAAAAAATAAAGTCTCCCACTATACCTTAATATCTAATTGTTTATGATTTTAATTCTTTAACTTTGTAGACATGAATATGGGTACTCCTTAAATCTTGGCATGCATTGGAATTTTTTCCAGACATTATCTAAATTCTAATCCTTAGCTCACCCTGCTACAATTTTCCTAAAAGCAAACTATAGGAAGACTGTAACAGATTCTGAAATTTTAGTTATCATGCCTAAAATAGTTCCATATATTAGTGTATGCTTCCCTTTAATTGAGATGACTCACAAAGTTTTTACTTAATTTGTTATAGGACACTCAGTACTTATAAATAGATAATGGATATTTTCCTAAATGGGTAGACCTTAGCTTAAAGAAATAATGGAGTGGCCTTATGTCAAGGAAGTAAATAACTTTATTACTTTTATTTTATTCATTTTAAAATTCATTTTATTAATGTCATTAATTTTGTTCATTTTATTAATGCCATTTTTTGTTTAACTGCCAGTCTAGAGGATTAAAGATCATAGGCACAAGGAAAATTTTGTGCAATTGACTAAATTCTTATAAAAAGACTTAAATGTTTGTCCACTAAAATAAGTTTTACAATTATTATGTAATTTAGCAAGAATGTCTCAGGTAGGAATAATTCTTTTAAATAGAATTTTCCTCTGGGCGTAGTGGTGCACGTCTTTAATCCCAGCACTCGGGAGGCAGAGGTAGGAGGATCACCATGAGTTCAAGGCCACCCTGAGACTGCATAGTGAATTCCAGGTCATCCTGGGCTATAGCAAGACTCTACCTCCGGAAAAAAAAATAGAATTTTCCCTAATGCAAAGGCAGTAGTTATACAAGTAATGGCTTTACTTCATGGGAAAACACACAAACTTAGCATTTGGATAAAAATCTAGTCACTAGTGTTAATAGTTTATATACTAAAAGGATAAACATAAAATTCTCATTTTCTATGTCAGTTTTTTGTAAACATTTGTAAAAGCAGATCAATATTTAAGAAACCTCATTACTGTAATAAGAGAATCATGTGCCAGTTTTATATCAGGGCATTTAATTTTAACCTTAGAAATTTTAATAACTTTAAATTACAACCAACTTAGTATACCCATTTTTTAAGGTTTCAATTCTTAAAGTGTTTTAACAACATACTTTAGCTTTCTAGTTTTCTCTTCTGTGTGTGTCCATCTTGGAATGAATAATCCTTTACCTTTGGACAAAAATCTTATTTTACCATATAAAATCCTTTCATATCTAAAACCTTTTCTTTTGTTGACATTCTTTATCCAAATATTCTTTTCATTTATATACTTATATTATTATTATTGTTGTTGTTGTTATTGTTTGTTGTAATAGGGACAGAAAAACAACTCCATTTTACCCCTTGCAGGAATCTAGAAAGTTCCTTTTTCCCTTAGGGACCTTCATTTAGAAAAACTAAGATTCATGGCTTCAGTGAAAATAATCATGGTCAGCCAATATAAAATAAAGTTGGATTTATTAAAAGCAGAAATAAAGGATAAAGAGAGAGAGAGAGAAAGAAAGAGGGAAAGAGAGAGGGAAAGAACATACTAGGATGAGTGTGAGTGGGCTTTTCTAGGGAGGATTGCAATTAAGTGTAATATCTATATCTCTATATATCAACTGCATCTATATCTATATCTATCTATATCTATATCATCTATGTCTATATCTCTATATATCATCTGTATCTATATCTATCATCTATCTATATATATCATTTATCATTCATATCGTTCATATTCTTTACTCCTTTCTGTGACCAATTACCTGACAGTAGTCAACTTTAGGACAAAATGGGCTTATTTTGGCTAATAGTTTCAGGGGTTACAGTTAATCAGGACAGGAAGGGTTTGGTGGCAGGAGCAGGAAGCTGCCTTGACCATGTTGTATCCACAGTCAGACAAAGAGAGGGTAAATAAAAAGTGGGACTCTAAAACCTTAAAGCCCACCCCCAGGAACCCACTTCCTCCAGCAACACTCCACCTCTGAAATGTCCCACAACTTCTGCAAACTCTGTCCTCAACTGGTGACCAAGTGTTCACATTCACACCACATTATAGATAGGACTTTGGTGGCTCTAATGTCTCATATCTAAAGATTACTAAGAACCCCCCCCCCCAGCCCCTTTTTAGCATTGCTCAGAGTGTCGCTTATAACAACGTCAAGAGTTCAGGAACTTCCTTCTGTAAACAAAGTTGTAAGGTGGATTGAGGGAAGATATTTAAATTTAGGAATGAGAGTGTGTGGGATACTAGAAACTCAAAGTTAGACATCACCTGGCCCCTAAGTAAGCACACTTTATTTATTGTCCTTGACATCTTTTGGAAAGCATATACTGTCTCAATGGGCAGTTTGAGCTTTATCAGTGGTATTTGAAGTTTCCCGCCCTTTTCAGCAGGAAAAGCAGATTATCTTGGGAGCAGGGCCTCCGTTCTCTTCTACCCTGTCATCATATCCCTCTCTATATCCTGCCTCAATTATTATTAGTACAGAATTTAGAAAACACTTCCTTTGTAATAAGATATTTGTATTCCAAATGAAAACCCAGGAAGTTGTATCTGAACAGAAAACATGTATATTGTGTTTTAAATATCTTAACAGTTACAAATACAAATACAACATGCCATAACAGTCATTTCCTTCGCAAATTTAAATGAACTATTTGTTGAAGATTTCACTCACACCTGTGGAGTGTGGGTCCTAGAGAGATGGCGGTGGAGCTGGCTTCCTGCTGGCTGGCTTTCAGAGCCCAGGAGGTGCTGTCAGAAGTCATCAGCAACACCACAGGCAGTGGACGCTGCATTCTACAATACTGCCCCACCAAGCGAGAGTGTCCTCTGGCATAATGATGGCATGAAGATCATGAGGGTTGGGTACTGAAAACCAGCTGAAAAGCCCACAGGCCCTGGGGAGGAATTGCTATTGCTGAATCACTAAATGGATGTGTCATCAAACAGCCTAACTGTTTATCTTTTTAAAATTATTATTATCATATTGTTAACAACTAGAAACACTGTATGAACACGTCTTGTGTTGGCATCCCCATTTCCCTCCCCCCCACCCCCAGCCCATTGAAGGCCCTCCTCAGTGGGATTGCTGGAATGGTCCATGTTGTGAATTGTACAAGCTGTAGCCAGTTATTTTGTGTGTTGTTACTGAGGGGGGCAGTGTCTCTGGATATTCTCCTCCACCATGGCTCTTGCAATCTTTCCACCCCCTCTTCCACTCAGTTCCCTGAATCACGATGGGTGCTAAGTGTTCATCTTTATATCCACAGATCAGTTCTTTTCTCAGTCCCAGTAAGAAAAGCTTGCATTCATTTATTTACTTTCATATTATATTATTTATTTACTCTGGCATGGAGAGGCAGTCAGTGCACAGCCATCTCTCCGGTTCCAACCTGTTACATTCTTGTCTCCTGTTCACCTTTGTAGTATGCATGTTAATCATTTAACAAGTGTTTTATTCTCAATTATTCTTTCTCTAAAGCTAAAAGCATAAAGATGGGTTATTTATTGTCCCAAATACATTGTCAAAGGAAAATTATGATGTTAAATTAAATAATAATTAAATTTATCAAACATATTCTGGTCACCTGTAACCTTAAGGTGTTTTTGCAAGTATATAATTTTTCCCTTTGTCCCAGATTTTTAGGGGCATTGCTTACCCCTACTTCCTCAAAATGCTTATATTTATATACATACACAGATATATTTCTCAAAATTAGTTGAATATGCAAGTTTTTTAATTGTAAAAATGAAGCAGCCATAGATTTTGTTTTCTAGGATATAAACTGACAAAGGCAGTTACATGCAAACAGTATGCACAAACATGACAGAATTAAATTAGATTTGGGTGCACCTGGTTTATAAGCAAACAAATGAAGTACATACAAGGTTGACTTCTCTATCTCTTTGAGTTCTAAGAAAGCTAAAGTTTGTTATGTAGAATTGGATCACTATCGCTTTCTATTTACGAATTAATCAGCATGGAGTCCCTTTTATAAATGGTGATTTTTAATGTAGCACGGACTTTCTTTTTCTTCTAGGTTGTATCCTTAACATTCACTCCCCACCTTGGTCTAGTATTTATTCTGTTTGGCTGCAAAGAAGGAAAAAGAAAGGTCTAAGAAGAATAGATGAGATTAGGTTTCTTAGAATTTATCTTTAGTTCCAACATAACCTCTAAAATTTTCTCACTAATTTCCTATGCATACTTTTAACATCTCCTTTTAAATTATGTGTAGTTTTTAGAACTCTTACTATATTTCTAAATTACCAGTTTCATAATTTTAAAAAAATATTTATTTGCAAGGAGAGAGAGAGAATGAGAATGAATGAATGGACATGCCAGGACCTGTAGCCACTGCAAACAAGCTCCAGATGCATGTACTACTTTGTGCATCTGGCTTTATATGGGCACTGGGGAATTGAACTTGGGTCATTAGGCTTTGCAGGCAAGCACCTTAACTGCTGAGCCATCTCCCCAGGCCTCATCATCTCTTTTCTTTAGTTGTTCTAAAATTTTAATTAAACCAGACTGCCTATTTTTGACATTTTAAAAAATTCTGTTGCATAGGATTTTTTTGTTTAGCACATAACAAACAAAATATTAGAGATATTATGAAAAGCCACATTATCTTTTTGTTTCCCCAAATACTTGTGAGTTAAATTAGCACAATTTTTAAACAGAAAGCCAGCTGGGATACTAAGTGGCAATATGACATCAGGGAAGTTGGGTGAAAGTTATATGGAAACACTTTATTAATTAGTTAATTAAGTAATTAATTAGTTAATTAATTTCCTTAAGACAGCGTCTATTCATGCTGGCCTCTAACATTCCTTTGGCCTCAGCCTCCTACAAACTGGGATATATGCTTTTACCTCCATGTCTGATTGTATGATTTTATTTCCTATAATCCAAAAATTATTTCAACCTTTAGGTTTTAAAAGACATTAAATAGTGGGACTTGACAGTGAATGTATCTGTATATGTATCACAGATGGGGAGGTCTAAGTCCCTGAAGTCATTCTAGGAGAACGAGGGTGTGAGGGACCTAGTATATATCCCCTATGGCAGCAAGTTGCTGTACTATGCTGTTCTGATTACTTTCTGAGCATTTGTATAGCAACCCAGCAATGTGATTAACAGATTAAGTCATGTAATATTCACAAAATTAACAATAAGATGTGGTGAAATTCATCGTTAATGAGATGATACAGTTCAGTGAAAACAAGATCAGCAACTTGTTTACTAGAAAGAAGCTCTGTTCATCTTGTCAAATCTCAGCTTTTCTTCTTCAACCATAGAAGATATTTGCATACGTTTTAAAGTGTGAAGTACAGTTTTTTTTTAAAAGTCTTTATAAATCCCAGTGTTCTTCAGTTTGATTAATGAGAATAAAATGGGATTGGGTATCTCATTTTTCTTTTTTTTTTTCTTCTGTTTTTATTGTCTGGATCCAAGATAATATATGACAGGTATTTTTAGATACAATTTTAGAGGTTTTCTTCTCTGAAATTCTGAGGAAGTAAAGTTGACTTTTTTTGTGTGTGTGTGCTAGGGTCTCACTCTAGCCCAGGCTGACCTAAAATTCACTAGGAAGTCTCAGGCTGGCCTTGAAGTCATGGTGATCCTCCTACTTCTGCTCTGAGTGCTGGGATTAAAGATATACACCACCATGCCTGGCTGAAGTTGACATCTAGATTTTACTTCCTCCTCTTGGAATATTAAATATTCCAAGCTAAGCATTTCTTTTTTGAATATTCAATGACTTAGTGTAACGAAGTAAGGAAAGTGTCAGTTCTTGAAATTTATATTACTTAATAAAGATAGCACACTATACAATTCTAACCAGGTCACAATGATGGTAACCTGATGTCAGTTACTCTGATCGATTAATATCAGTATTCAAAGTGGATTAGAAATGATTGCATTTATAATAGTTGTAAGTTACTACATCAGACCTTACACTAAAATTTAATGCTTTAAAATAACAGTAAACATTAATTATCTTCATAGTTTTGTGGATTAGAATCTCAAAATTTCTTATTTCTAAAATTCTAGCTTGAGGTCTGTCTTGAGAGAGCAAGGTTGTAGCATACACGCTGGTTAGGATTTCCGTCATCTGAACCGTCAAGGGGTCTTAGGTTTCTGGTGGGCTCACACAAATTATTGGAAAGTCGGTTCCAGTTTCTATCTTGAGATCTCATTTCCATAGTATCTGGGGTTTCCTACAGGGTGTTTGCATGTCAACTCATCTCCAAGGCTGTTTTCTTGTAGAAAAGTTAATCCAAAAGAAGGGGAAAATGGATGCCTCCACTTCTCTCTTGACAGAGACCTAGACATACCATGTCATTATCATCCTTGGCTCTATTTGGTATGGCAGAGAACTACACAGAGTATGAATACAAGCAGTCCATGCCATTTTAAGGCCAGTTACAGTAATGGTCTTCCCAATGGTATCAAGCTTACATATTTTCTCTTAACATTTATATTATCAAGATAGTTTCCTGTTTACTTAACTATTTAAAAATTAATAATTGTTCTTCTACATTGAATTAATAGTTTTTAAGGACTACCTTTTCATCAACATTTATTATAAATATACTCTTGTGCTTCAACTTCATTACAAGCATACAAACAGGTCTTACTTCAAGCTCTATCTTTCATTTTATCAATATTCAAAAGGAACAATCTGTTTAATAATAATAAATCCAAACGGTTTGTCTTATTCATATTACTGACAATGTAATCATGCTCAGATATAATAACGTCCTGCAAGGTGACCTAATCATGCATCACATACAGGTTTAGGGATATCTGAAATACCATTCACTTTGATATTTGACTCATCTTCCAATGGCTAAGGCCATTAAACATTTGGGTCAAATAATGAGGCCAAAATTCAAGGCATTTCCATTACATAGGCCTTAAGTGTATTGTGATTTGAGTCTTATTTCCTCTCCAAGCCAGGAATATGAGATGTCTTTCCATCTTCTAGTGTCTTCTTTAACTTATTTCTTCATTTTTTTGAAGTTTTCATCATACATATCTTTCACTGCCTTGGTTAGATTTGTTCTTGAGTATTTGGCTTGTTTGCTTGCTTTTGATGTTTTGTGAATATGATTGTTCTCCTGGCTTTTTTCTCAGCATGTCTGAAATTGTTGCATAGAGAAACTACTGATTTTTATATGTTGATTTTGTATTTGTTAGTTCTAAAAGTGTTTATTAGAGTATTTCCTGTTGGAGCCTTTTGAGTCTTTTAAGCATAAGATCATATCATCTGAAAACAGGAATAATTTGGAATTTTCCTTCCTATTTGTATCCCTTTAATTACTTTCTCTTGCCTTATTACTCAGGCTAAGCATCCTAGTACTATAATGATTAAGAATGGAGAGGGCTGGAGAAATGCCTCCATGTTAAGATGCTTGCCTGCAGAGCCTAAAGGCTGGGTTTGATTCCCCAGTACACATATAAAGCCAGATGCACAAAGTGGTGCATGCATCTGGAGTTCGTATGCAGCAGTTAGAGGCCCTGGCACACTCATTATCTCTTTCTCCTTGAAAATAAGTAAAAAGCAATAAAAAAAAACAATGGAGAGAGTGCATTGACTGTTCCTGATACATTTCAATAAGGAATATATAATTTTGAAGTATTTCCTAGTGATTATCCAAATTTCTTTGGTATCTATCATAATGTGCTCTTTTATTTCTGATTCTATTCATTTGGGTATTTTCTCTATTTTGGTTCATTTAGCTAAACGTTTGTCAGTTATATTGTTCCTTTAAAAGAAACTTTTATTAATTTTTTTGTATTATTCTTGTAGTCTCTATTCTACTAATTTCTACCCTGATCTTTATTATTTCTTTCCGTCTACTAGTTTGGGGGTTGGCTTAGTCTTTCTTTTCTAAGACCTTTTCCTAAGATCCTATTATTAGGTTATTTGGTTGCCTTTTCTCTAATTTTTAAAAAATATTTTATTTATCTATTTGCAAGAAAGGAGAGAGAGAGAGAGAGAGAGAGAGAGAGAGAGAGAGAGAGAGCCAGGGCCTTCTGCCACTGCAAACGAACTCCAGATGAATGCATGTTGTACATCTGGCTTTATGTATGTACCGGGGCATAAAACCCAGATTGTTTAGCATTGTAGGCAAGTGCCTTAATGGCTGAATAATCTATTCAGCTCTAATTTTTTTTTAATGTGGGCAGTCATTCTCTAAACTTCCTTCTCAGAACTGTGTTTACTGCAGCCCATTTGTTCTGGTAGGTTGTATTTTTATTTTTACTTGGTTCTCAGATCAAAATTTCTTTCCTGATATCTTCAATGATCCATTGACCATTCATTCATATATTTTCAGGCTGAGGAGGTAGTTCGGTTCTAAAGTGCTTGCCTTATATAGCGCAAGAACATGAGGTTGACCCTTAGAAGCCATGCAAAATTTCAGGACATGGTAATGCATACTTGTAATCCCAGCACTGGCAAAGAGACAGGTCAGTCAGTCTAGCCTAATTGTTGAGCTCCAGACCAACAAGATACCTTATCTCAAAGAAAGGTGGATAGTGTTCTTGAGGAATGATAGCCAATGTGATATATCCTCTACATGCATACATACATGTGCACCTGTACACATATGAGCACAGACATACACACCCAAGAAAGAGTTTATTTTTTAATCTCTAGGTGTTTGTGTGGTTTCTGGAGCTTTTTTTTTCAGGATTGAAAGATTCTCCTTTTATTCCACTAAGTTCTGATAAGATAGAAGAAATTATTTCAATTCTTTTGCTTGTTATGGCTTTATTTATGGCTTAGAATGTAATGTAATTTGGATAAAGTTCCGTGGTGGCTGGAAGAATGTTTATTCTTCAGTTGTTGGATGGATTAATCTGTAGGTGCCTGTGATCCCCATTTACTCATTTATAAAAATTAACTCTGAAGATTTTGTTTTAATTGATTTTTCTTGTCTGTTGATGAGAGTGGAGTCACCCAGTATTATTGTATCTGGATTTATCTGTTTCTTTATGTCCTGTGGTGTTTGTTTCTGAAATCTGGTACACCAACATACATAAATATTAACTTTCATTACATCTTCTCAGTGTACTGTTCTCATTGTGAATACATAGGATCTTTATCGGTTTGGATTAATGTTGATTTAGTTTACTTTGTCCAATATAAGAACTGCTCTTTCTGACTTTTCCCGGCTTCTACTTTTTTTTTTTTTTTTTTTTTTTTTTTTTTTTTTTTTTTTTTTTTTTTTTTTTTTTTTTTTTTTTTTTGTATATAGCTTCCAATTTGTTCACTTTCAATCCGTGAGTGTTTTTGCCAATTATATGTGTTCCTTGGGGGACAATGAAAAAATCTTGTATTTTGATTAACTCAACCTGTCTGTGAATTTTAATTAGAGAGGTGAGACCATTTATATTTAGAGTTGTAAGCGATTATAAAAGAGATGTGCAGTTTCTTGTACTTTGTTGGTTGTTTTCTCTTATTCAGAGTAGGAGGCTATCGGGTTTCTGAGTTGAACACCTTGACTCTTTCCTGGTTCTCACTTGTTCATCTAATCCTCTCATCAAGCTCGTTGTCCCAAAACTCATTTGTGACCATTTCTTTTCTTCCTTTATATGTAGAATTCTGTTAAGTATCTGCTGGAGGGCTTACATACAGGTCATAAATTGCCTCAATTTGTGCTTGTCTTATAAGTTCTATTCCTCCATCCATGATAAAGATAACTTTACTGGATACAATAGGATTATCTGGAATCTCTTTTTCTCTCGGGCCTTAGATGATATCAGTCCACACTTTTCTGACTTTCAAAGTTTTGACTAAGAGAGAGTTCTGATAAACTTGCCTGTGGAAGTAAGTTGATTTTTTTCCTTACAGCTTTTAATAATATTGCTTCTTTTCTCTGTAACCTCAGCATTTTAACCATAATGGGACCCTGAAAGGTTCTTTTTGGATCATGTCCATTAGGGATTCAAAATGCATCCTCCAATACTTGTGTGTCTATGTATTTTCCTAATTTGGGGACATTTCTGGAATAATTTCAAATTTTCTGTGCCTTTAGCTTGCATGTCACCTCCTTCCTCTGCCCTGTGAATTCTTGGGTTTATTTGGTCTCTTGGTCATGTTGTAAAGTTCTTTAATGTTGTGGATACACTTGATTATTTTAGTCTTACTATAATATTTTCTTGACCTTGTCTTCAAGCTCTGATATTCATCTTTTGCTCGCTCTAGTATATTGTTAACATTTTCTATTATGTTGTATTTAAATCATTCATCTCCAACGTTCCTGCTTTCTATTTTTTCAGGATCTCAGTTTTCTTGCTGAATTTTGTTTTTAACCATAGTGCTGATTTGTGAATTTGCTTCATTACCTCATTCATGTGTATGTTTGAATCCTTTTTTTTTAAACCCTTGATCTTTTGAAAAAGCTTTTGACTATTTCATAACGAATGTTAACCATTTCAGGAACTTTGGTTTCAGACACTGATGATTTCTGAGAATTTAGAGGGGTCACATTGGTTTGTTTGTCATATCTGTCGGCATGGATATATCTTCCTGCTGCTTTTCTTTTTCTCACTATGTATTTCTTTATGTGGGATTTCTTACTGGGGAACCTTTTCTTTGTCTTACATTCTCCACTACTATTTAGCAGGGATAAAGCAGATATCAGTAATAAAATAATGATTTGATAGCAAAACATTTATTAAAGTGTAGTGAAAAGAAATGTGATACCCACATTCCCTGTAAGATTAGAAAAGATTGCAAATAGGATGTTAATTTGACCAACAAAAAAGTTAAAAATGATTAATGATAAAGGTACTAATCATTCATACATAAAAGAAGGAGGAGTGTGGAAAGGAAGTAAGACTCTTGTCATTAGGAATGAGGGTAAAAGTATATGGGAGGAAGGAACAAGAGACGATAGTGGGGAACGTCTCTGGCCATACCGCCCTGAACTTGCCGGATCTCATATGATGATGGGGGAAAGAACACAGCATAGAGCAAGACACAGCAATTAGAACAGCAAGCCACACACAGCAAAACCAAGAAAAATGAAAGAATGAAACCATTCAATGATGCTAGGCATGCTTTGATCCCAGCACTAAGGAGGCAGAGGGTTGTCATGAGTTTGAAACTACCCTGAGACTACATAGTGAATTCCAGGTCAGCCTGGGCTAAAGCAAGACCCTATTTCAAAAAAACTGGAAAAAAAGAGAAAAAAAATGAAAAAAGTGGAAAATAATATAGCACTCAGTATTTTTTTCCCTGTTCAGGTAAGTATGGGGTTTCGCATCCCCAGGGGTGACTTTTGCAGCTGACTCTCTGTAGGTAGGATGGTCGCTGACTATCTGGGCTCCTGAGAGTTTTGTAGGCCATAGATGACTATTGGGTGTGTGAGCTCTGGCCTGCTTCCCTGTTGGGTTGAAATTCTCTTCAGAAATTATAATTTAATAACTGTTCCTCCTACCACTGATGTCACCAGCTCTCAGTGCTGGGCTCTGGCTTCCCTGCTCCCCAGTACCAAGGGGTTCCTTCCTTGGCACTACTGTTGGCTTGCTTTTCTTATACAAGTATACTGTGCATGGATCAGAGGGAACCCAGTACACACACAACCATGACCAGGCTTTCTTGTCTTACTAATTAGTCAAGCTGGAGAGTCTTCTCTTACTGGAAGCAGGAAGCTCTCAGGTAGATAATCTTGCATACAGGCACAACTGCCCTGAACAGTCTGGTCCAGCTTCTTGCCTCTGCACTGAAGTAACTTTGTGTCCACAAAACCAATTACCTCATTTCCCAGTCTGCTGGGATTACACAACTTCTCAGGGTTAGTTTCTTGTTTACGTGTGTGTGTGTGTGTGTGTGTGTGTGTGTGTGTGTGTGTGTGTGTTAGGTGGCTGCTTTGGAGTTTGGTGATTTAAAAAAATAGGTTTTCTGTGGTCCTAAACTAAAGGGCATAATTATAATCTCCCCCACATGACTTCCCTTTGTGGAACCAGCCAGCAAGGGTGTCTCTTCTCTGGCACCTACTTGCTGTGCAGGACGCTACACCTTTGGTTTTGCGAAGTGTACTTTGGTGGTTCTGTGTATCTTTCCTGGCTGTTTTGTTTTCTTTCTTTTCCTTTCCTTAGTCCAAGTTCAATGTTCTATGGTGGGTTCCTTTAGTTCCTTAAATAATCCATTAGTTGAATATTTTAGGATCTTAGATGCTCTCTGTTTACTGTCTTCTGTTGCCGCCTTTGGCTTCCTATCTGATTTAGTTCTTCCTGCAACTAAGTGTCCAGTGATCTGTCTCAGATTCCTGGAGGTGCAGAACAGTCAGGATCAGAGGCTAATAGCTTTTCTGGGATGATCCAGTGTTTCCTTATGCTCAATGCTCAGTCTTGAATTTCCTCCCTATGATACTCTTCAAAGTCACATGATAATGTTTATCAAGGATTGGATCTATGATCCTGAGCTCTCAGGGACCAAGTGGGCTGAAAGTTTCATGCCATGGGAGGGCCATGGGTATAAAGTCATCCAGAATCCCAGTCTTCCTCTGCTGGAGTGACAAACCTGCTCTCTTTTTGAAACGCATGACTCCCTAGACAGTTCAGTCCCCCGGTTTGGTGGGTCATGTTGACACCTAACACTAATGGCCATTTGACAAAACCATGTGTCTTTCTACATTACAGCCTCCTTACTGATTACTCTGGAAAGTTCACAACCACTGCTTGAAAACCTCCCAGTTTGGGAGATACCATTGAAGAAGTTGTTGAAGACAAGTACTTCCTTTTTTCCTTGAAAATATTCAGATAAGGAATTTAGGAAATGTTTTGAAAAGCAATAATTTGAACATTTTTTGAAGCATTCACTTAAATATCTACAAAATGCTGCTGGGTTAAAAGGTTTAATGGATATCAATTCCTATGATAGTTGAGCATCTGTCTGCTCATCAGGTTACTAGAGCAGTGACAGCCACAGTCCATCCTGAAAAGAACCAAAGAGAGATATTTATATTAAGATTTTTTTTATATTATTATATATATAATATATATAATATATTATATTTTTATATTAAATATAAATATATTATATATTTTAATATATTATATATTAAATATATATATATATATTATATAAAATAATATATTATATTTTTATATATTAAGTATATTTGATTACAAGGAGTTGTTTTATATGCCAGTGGGAGCTGGCTGGGCAAGTCTCAGAGGGGCAGGGCAGAATGTCAGGAAGGGCTGGAACTCCAGGCTCGAGCTTCTACCTACCAGAAGAGCTGGTGCCTGACCAAGAAGCCTTAATTACCCCTCACACAGCGTAAAACGACTTCAGGCAGGCCACCCAGACAGTAGGTAGTCTCCTTAACTCAAAGTGAACTGGTTCCGGATTTTCATCACATTTACAAAACACTTTTAAGCGACATCTAGATTAGGGTTTGATTGGATAACTGTACTGTTATCCTAGCCATGATGACTAGATGGCCAGAGGTCATTACCTGGCCCAGCCATTGTCTCCAGTGTCTCAGTGGTGCTCACAATCTCAGTTTTGGTGCTTTATTCATTTATCTGTAGAGGCTTAGAGAGACTAGTTATCTGATCTTGTTGAATATTGAAATCATTGATTCTAACTGAGAAGGAACTGTTAGTATAGTAAAGATATTCTGAAGGTAGGGTATGCATTTTCATATACATCACATGTACTGCTATTAATTACTTTTGGACTGTGTTTGCTAGTTTAGATGCTGTATTTCAAGAGAACCTGCCCAAGAGCACTCTTCTCTTGATTTAAAGCATATCTAAGAATGAATAAAGAAAAATGGCTTGTATCCATATTGCATAACTAAGAAACTTTGATTGAATCTCAAATTGTTTTCAGATTGTCATGAACAAATTACTTATGTTGATTTCCTTCAGCCATTTGGTGGTCAACTCAGTGCTAGGCCTATAATTCAGAAAATTTTATGCACTTATTCAATACTACTATACATGAATTATATCCGTGTCAAGTCCACTTCTTTTCCCCAATGCAATAAAAACAGTATATGCTATTTTCACTATAACCATGTCAATAATACCAAATCGAAGTCTTAATTACATATGTATATTTAATTGTATGTAATTATCCATATATTATATATACACATATATATATAAAATCTAAGAAAATTTCAGTTATGTAATATGAGAAGTACATTTACAACTTGTAACATTTTCACAGTTCTTTTGAATTTGAGATAAAATAGCAGTTATATAACAATTGCTGTTAGTTTTATCTTACAATATAAATCAATAGGTCATCTTATTAATTCACTGAAAACTTAAACATTTCTATGACAGGTAATCATGTCATAACTAGTTCTTCATATAGGGTATTCAGATGAAACAGAATAGACTTCTTTAATTCTTCAAAAGGTATCATAAATATGAAAGTTATCAAAGGGTATCAAAGGATATCATAGAATATCAAAGTTATAAAGAGTATCATAAACCTAAAAGTTATCAAAGGGTTTCACATATCAAAAGATATTTTAAATATGAACATTATCAAAGGGTATCAAGGGATATCATACAGTATCAAAGAGTAACATAAATATAAAATTATCAAGGGCTACCATAATTATCAGAGGATATTTCAAATATGAAAGTACCACATATTAAGTCTTCAAAAAGAATTGCTGGACCCCTGAGACTATGTCACAGATCCCAGTGGGGTCTACTTAAACTGCTTTGAGTATAAGGAAAGGTAACAATATTTCATATGTCTGAATAGGTACATGAATATTGCTTCAAGTTTGAAATAATCACCATGAAATCAATCTCGTCTTCTTTGTTTGGCATTGTTCTGGATGTTCTGGGGTGGGTAGATACTTTATTCCTCTAGGATCTACTATCAGTGTTCCCCAAAGAAAGAAACTAGAGCAGCCTTTCTTCTAGCGACCTAGAAAGATGGGTGTTAAAAGCTTTTCTCTAGAGCCTAGAGGTCAGGAGACATCAAAGTTTCACAGAAGTGTGCAAAAATATTCAAAAAGGAAAGGAATTTACTTGCCCCCAACAAGAAATAAAAAGAATAAAGTTAAAAAAAAAGGAGATGGGAAAGGGAGAGACTTCTTAGATTCCACAACTGGTGGCCCATTAGTGTCCAGTATGGGTCCTAAACTCAACAAATAGTGGGGTTTTGTTTGCAATTAATATGCATCTTGGTGTGTTGAGTTTTCATCTGGGCTATCTAGGTAGTTAACCCATTTTCCTATTGTATTATGTGTGAGTGCTTCGCCATAGGAAAAAAGGGCTAACATAACAACCTGATTATTCATAGACATAAAAATTGATCACCATGCAGTTCTTCAATGTAGAATGGTTTGAATTAGCATGTTTAGAAAAATCTTGTAGTTGAATCTCTACTTACATAGACACATGAACTTGGTAGCAGAGAGGTCTCAACTCAGATTTAGGTTTTAGTATTTTGGATCTTTTAACATAACACAAATCCATGAACAAGGGACAATGATGACTCCATCTTTTAGATCAAGGAGCTGAGCCTCAGAAACCAACCTGACAGTAAGTCAAGAGTATGTCAACACCCATCTCTTCAGTGAGCTCCTCCACATCCCCTAGTTCCTTGTCAGTTAGAGCCATTTTTCAAAGAAGCCCTTGAGCTCTTTAAGCCCTTGCAGTAAGCTGGTGTCTTCTCTTTCAACATGGCTTGACATTTCTTATCTGGCTCCTGGTTTAGGAAATGCTATAATGAAATGGCATCTTGCCAATGACCTGGTGAGTCTGTAGAACCATGATGTCAATGGAATTCATTTCATGAGCTTCTTGTGGAGACAAGAAAGACTGGCTGTTGGCTCTAAGCAATGAACTTTCATTACTGGAGGAAGGTTGAAGAGTTGAGGGTCAAGGTAGAGGTGAGAGAGAGATTATGTTTTCCATAAGAGCATCAATGGCTTAAAAAATGTGTACAGCTTGTAGAGAGTTTTGGATCAATTTCTTTTAAAATTATTTTATTATCATCTACATATGGATCATAACCAGTTTTCAAGCAAGGTCTGTCATCCAGAAATCAAGCTTATGTAAAATCATGGTGGACAAGATGAACTTCATTGCTGTCATTCAAATAACTATTTGAAACTGAAATATATTTATTTTGTATTACACATGCATGTTCCCCCAAGGGTTAATATATAAAGGAAAGAGTGTTCATAATCATAATGAATGTTAATGAACATGAAGTTATTTAATTTAGGATAGTTTAAATTGATATGCTTAGAAAAATCCTGTGGCTGAATCTATATAATACAAAATTTGATCCAAAATATATTCCCAGTTCTTTTATAGCAATACTTTATTGATACCAAGGCCATATGTTGTATTTGTCTCATGTTATCAATACATTACTGTTGTAGTCAGCTTTCTCTGGTGCTGGGCAGAAAGAACCCAAACAAAAGCGGCTTGTGGAGGAATAGATTTATTAAGCTTACAAACTAGAGGGGAGACTCCATCCTGGCAGGGAGAATGATGGCATGAGCAGAAACACTGGCAAGGGAAAGCTGGTTTATAATCCCCATAAGCCCACCCCCCCAACATCACAGCTCTAGGATGTTGTAAAACTTAAACTGCCATCAATTGAGGATCTATCATCCAGAACACATTCATTTGTCTTTTGGGGGGACACCTAGATCAAGCCAAAACAGTCCACTCCTGGTCCCCACAAACTAATAATCATACATGATATAAATACAATGTGTTCAGCTCACCTCTTAAGTCCCCACAGCTTTCAACTGAGCCATAATACCAAAATATAAATCCATAATGGCACAGAACATTCACACTGTAAAACATGAGGCACAGCAAAAACAGATTCAACCAATATAAGATTTAAAACAAGCAGGGCACTATCAATCTCTAACTCCAAGTTCAATTATTCTAACCAATAACAAGTCTCTTGGAGATTTGATTCTGCCCCTCTAGCTCTGCTACTCACAGTCCAGGAAAACTTCATCTGATGCTGGCTGCTCGCCTTGTCAGTCATCCATAATCCTGGAATTCATTGGATCATCCTCATGGCTTCAGCAGCCTCCACGCAGGCAATCTAGCACATCTGTTTCACATTGCCGATGGCCATTTTTTCAAAAACGAAACTGTGTTGCAAATCCAATGACCATCTCTTCCTGCATTTGCTCCATTCCACAGAACCAGGTGGCTACCAACTTGTTAATCTAGGGGGGAACAAAGCATTCAGTCCCCTTACTACAGAGTCCACATTCTTCCTGTTATTCCAATGCAGACCACCTGGCCCAATCTCAATGGTTGTAATCTCTCAAACAATTGCAGGTGAACAGGCAGCAGTTTCAGCCCAAAGATCTCTTTTCTTTCTGTGCCATCTCCAACTGCTCACACCAGTCCATCTTTACGTAAAGCAACCCTGCACAGGTTCCCAGGACACAGGCAGAATGCAGCAAGCCTCTCACACAAACTGCTTCTGGCACAGTCCTGACAAAGTTCTTTCTCCCCTTGTAAGCCAAACAACACAGCTCTAGAAAGTTGTAAAACCCAAATTGCCATCAGCTGAGGATTGATCAATCAGAACACATTCATTTGTTTGTGGGGGACACCTGGATCAAACCAAAACAAATACTCATTAAATGAATATCCAGAGAATCAGATTCTTAATTCTTATTATATAGCATTTTTTCACATTTACAAACTAGGCATAGTTATATGGTGGATGACATTTTGTAACTGTCATTCATTTATGTAAAGAAGCACATGGGTATATGTTTATACCTATGTAAATATACAAAAATGAATGTATTTGTGTGTGGTCTCATGCACTTATTCTACCTTGATTAAAAAGCACCTTCTGGGATTGGGGATATAAATCCAGTGGGCAAGTGTAAAACTCTCAGCATGACTTGATGAAAGAGAAAAACTACTTAAGGGGGACATAAGAAAAAGTGCAAAACCAACAACCTTACTTCTCTGTGCACTGGCCAACTAGAGCTTATTATTGATTTCAATTGAAATTACTGGCTGGTGACTTCTCCCTAGACTTCTTTCAAAGACAATTCAGCAGTAATTGCACATAGAAAATATATAAAAAATTGTATGTTGTTGAAAATTGAGGGGAAGATAACTATGTGATATTTTTCTTATACTGAAGGATGGAATTTCAAAATGCCAGGAATGGCCATTTTTTTAGCTTATTTAAGGTAAACCTTTTCTGAGGTTGAGAAGATTGCTCAATAGTTAGAGGTACATGTGTGTAAAACCTGATGGCTTGATTTTGATCTCCAGTACCCACATAAAGCCAGATGCTTCTCTACAAATTACTGCCACACACATAGTAAAATGAAGTAATTCAACATACTTTACCTGTTTAACCAACTCAGTTATTATTCACTAGGGGTGAGTGGGTGACTAATTCTTTGCAAGTTTGTAAATCCCTTGAAATTTCCATCCTCATAGAGTAAGATCATCAGCTGGTTTATCAACATGGCTCTCCTTGCATGACCCTGTCATTTGTGATGGGGAATTTGGTAGCATTGCGCCATCTTGGAGGAACCTGTCCCCTTATAACTTAACTTGGACTGAGTGAATCCAATTTAACAATCTTTAAATTATACTTTGCTTTCTGGTTTTGTGGACAAGACTTATTTTTCAAGTTACTTTTTGACACAATTATTCTGTCTGCATTTTCACTGGAATGTCTTGATGCTGGCCAAAGAGCTGGAAACCTTGAATCTGATCAACTTCCTCACACCCACCTGCTTCACAGCATTGGTTATCAGCCCCTTACATTGCAGCTGGATCTTAAGCAATGAGGTAAGAGCCATTGTCTCATTATCCTAATCTGGGCAGAGTTCCACATCTGTCAAAGAGGGATGATTTTAGCTATCAGTTAGCTTCAGTTTCTCAATTTATTGTGCATTTCTACCTGAGTTAAATTCATTCATTTGCATGTTGCCCCTCCAATCTTGCTCTATGAGAGCTGATCATAGAACAGGCTTTTCAGACACTCACAGGGATGTGGGTTCAATCATCGCTCTGACATTCAGTAGCTGAGTGACCTGAGGAAGCATCTTGACCAATGCTTCCTTATCTGTGGAGTGGAGAATAATATTGGACCCATTGATTAATCATAATGATTAGATCCTGAGTGAGATTAGCATCCCATAGAATCTTAATATATAATTCAATGGCTGAAAGAGTAACTTGTCACTGACATTAACTGGGGTTATGTAAATAAAGCAAAATGAAATTATGGTTCTGGTTGCCATTAACATTTCTTTTTTGTAGATTTTAAACAAATTATTTGTAGTGTGTGTGTGTGAGTGAGTGTGTGTGTGTGTGTGTGTGTGTGTGTGTGTGTTGATGGGTGAATGAGCTATGTCATGCGTGTGCCATGATGTTTTTGTAGAGGCCAGTTAACAACTTGGAGGTATCTGTGCTCCATTTTCTTTGAAACAGGGCCTCTTGTCTTTGCAAACAAACTGCCAGACTGCAAGCACACATTAGACATGCTGGCTCATGAGTTTCAGATTCTTCTGGCTCTGCCTCCCATTGTTGTTGCTGGGATGAGAGATGCCACTCTTCATCCAGTTAGACGTGGGTGCTGAAGAATTGAACCTGGACAGGCCAGCTTTACAAGCAAGCACCCTTAACTGCTGAGCCATCTCCCCAGCCCTGCCATTTCTAAAGTATTTTACTTCACTTTAAACTCAATTCTGCATTTTTTCACATTCATAGTGTTGTAGTTAGCCTTCTCTCCTTGCCGCAACAAAGAACCCAACCAAAAGTGGCTGATGGAGGATTGGATTTATTTTGGCTTACAGACTCGAGGGGAGACTCCATCATGGCAGGAAAAATGATGGCATGAGCAGAGGGTGGATATCACTTCCTGGTCAACATCAGGTGGTCAAAAGCAAGAGGAGAGTGTGCCAAACACTGGCAAGGGGAAGCTGTCTATAACCCCCCATAAGCCCACCCCCAACAACACAGCTCCAACAAGGTTCCAATACCCAAACTGCCATCGGCTGGGGATTGAGCACTCAGAACTCATTTGCTTGTGAGGTGCACTGATATCAAACCATCAAAGTCTGTCCCTGGCCCCCATAAACTAATAATCATATATGATGGAAAATACAATTTCAGATCAACTGCACAACCAGTATATCTACAAGAGGAGTTATCTTTTTTCTTTTTTCTTTTTTTCTTTATTTATATTTATTCATATATTTATTTATAAATTATATCTTTATTATCCATATTTAGATACACACTGAATGAGCAAATAATGCATTGGTGTCCCAATTCCTCCATTTCCCTCTTCCCTGTCCCCAATCTGCTGGGTATCCTCCTCCATGGGCAGCCTGGATCAGTCCATGGGGTAGGGGGTTATGGGTAGCCTAGGAGTCAACCCGGTTCCATGCCCCCTTTGTATGTTGTTACTGAGGGGGCCATGTCTGTAGATATTGTCCCCCACCATCACTCTTACAATTTTTCTGCCCCTCTTCTGCTCAGTTCCCTGAGTCATGGTGGTGAGTATTAAGGCTGCTTTATTTTTGAGGCCTTAGGGGCCTCTGTACTTCTGCTTTAGGTTTTGTTAAAAACGTTGGTGTCTGTCTTGCTGGCTTGTCCTGGGTTGACTGATTGGCTATGGATATAGGCCTCTTGCTTATCCCACCACTCTCTGTGGGGTTCCATGTGGATCCTCCATGGTAGGTCTGGGGTAGCTCATCTCTTGCTGGGATGTCAGATATTGGCCTGCAGCTCGTTGGTAGGGTTGGCTCTTCCAACCCTAACAATGAGTTATCTTTTTCTTTAATTCCTGAAGTGATTATTTTTGTGCATACATTTTGGCCATAATTTTTCCTGTATGAATTAAAAATCTCTAGAAGCATATTCTTGTTCCCCAGTGAACCAGAAAACCCCATTATTCTATTATTTTATTTTTATTTATTTATTTGCAAGCAGAGAGAGTCAGAAGAGAGACAGAATGGGCATGCCAGGGCCCTTAGCCACTGCAAATGAACTCCAGATGCACGTGCCATTTTGTGCATCTCGCTTTACATGATGAGAACTGGGGAATTGAACCCAGGTTGTTAGGCTTTGCAGGCAAGTGCCTTAACCGCTGAGCCATCTCTCCAGTGCCCCATTTGGTATAATGCAAGGGACTAAAGAAAGCAAGGCATAAAGATAAAACAGGAACCTCAAGTTTGAATTCCCTGCCTGCTATTCTCTTTGTCCCCACTTTCAACTGGGTCAGTTGAAGCAATTACCAGCATCCCTAATTGCCATTCTCTTCCTTTGAAAGAGCAAACAGACAGCTTCCATATGATGGGGCTCCTGTGATGATTCGGTAATGCTTGACAAATGTTCAACACTCATTATTCACTAAGAAGTAATTGACTTACTGGGCTGGAGAGATGGCTCAGAGGTTAAGGCACTTGCTTGCAAAGCCCAACGACGCTGGTTTGATTCTCCAGCACCCACATAAAGCCAGATGCACCCAGTGGTGCATGTATCTGGATTTCATTTATCATGGCTAAATGCCCATTGAGTGCCCATTTCTCTCTCTGTCTGTCTTTCTTCTCTATTTCTCTCTGTTTGAAAATAAATAAACAAAATATTACAAAAAGAATTACTTGACTTACTGCTGAGCAGGACCTATACTAGATTCCTATTATAGGGTCAGGATATTCTAGGATTTTAGACTTCTACTTTTTCAGTCTCTAGGAATGGCAAGTGTGAAGAAAAGCTCAGTCAGCTCCAAGTTATAATTGAGGCCTTGTAGTTTAGTAATCACTTTTATTATTACTATTATTAATAAAGGGGAAATTTTGTTTTTTTGTGTGTATGTGTATTGGTATGTGTGTGCGCATGTCTGAGTGCATGTGTACTTGTGTTAATGTTGTGTGTTTTCCTCGGTTTTTCTTCACCTTACTTTTTGGGATAAGGTCTCTGACAGCTTAGAGCTCACTGATTGGGTAAATGAGCTAGGCGGCAAGCCCCAGGGATCCTCCTAGCTCCATCTCCCCAGGGCTGGGCTTACAGGTGCCTGGCTTCTAAGTGGGTGCTAGCATCTCAAACTTAGGTTCTTATGTCCATGTGACAAGCATCTTATCCACTGAGCCATGTCCTTAGCCATTGGAAATAAGGGAGATCTTTCATAAATACTAATAAAAGAGATTAATGTGATCTGGCCATACTAATGTTCTATATGTGTTGGACTGATTTCCTCCCACCATGATCATGGAGTGTGCTACATGGCTGGTTGATCAGAGCTGCCTCATCCAGTATCCGTGTCAATTCTGGAGCCTAAAGAGCATCATCATTCTAAATATGCTCTGTAGACAGAATGATTCCAATGGGCTTTAGCTAAGAGACCTCGGAAGAATGGTCATGCCTGCCCCCAATGAGTTCTGGGCATGGTTAAGTCAACCTTGGGCTGGGTGAAATTTTCTCCCAAGTTGTAATTATTAGAGTTTAGGAAGATAGTGCTCCAAAGTCCTGATACCCTAAGATAAAACAATTATCTTTTCACTGCTGTGAAGTGAGCACACAGAACAAACACAGCCAGAGTCTAGGTAGACACAATGGCTCCTTGCTTGGTAAAGAAAGGTATCTGCCCATCTCTAAGAAGCAGAGGCAGCAACAGCCCAGGAAGGGAGTTTAGGTAGGCATGATAGATGCCATTCCCTTTAAAACATTTTATTTATTTATTTGCAAGCAGAGAGAGATAGTAGAGAAGAGAGACAGACAGAGAGAAGGGGCACCCAGGGTCTCCAGCTGCTGCAAACAAGCTCCAGATGCATGTGTCACTTTGTGCATCTGGCTTTATGTGGATACCAGGGAATTAAACCCAGGCCACTGGACTTTTCAGGCATGTGCCTTAACCACTTAGACATCTCTCCAGCCCCTAGATGCCATTTTTTAAAGACAGCTTGGTCTTGTGGCCTCTGACAAGAGCAACAGGATGACTAGGCAGGGGGGTGGCAGGTCATCTGAATAGAGTAATAGTGACTTTTCAGTGTGCCTATACATATATAATCTGCAAATAGTCTTAGTAAATAAGATTTTCTTTGTTTGTTTTTAGACAGGTTATCACAGGTTCCAGGATATCTTAGAACCCATTGTGTAGCCCAGAATGGCCTTGAACTTGATAGTGAAAGATGGGATTCCAGGTGGACACAACCATGCCTGGCTAAACAAAGATGTCAGTTTTTGTTTTTCTTATATTGTTTCTGTTTTTCTTATATTGTGTTATTCTGCCTTTGCCTATGGTATTTACTTTGCAATTTCATGTTATGTTCCATTTTTCTGTTTCAGCAGCTATGTATTCCATGAGCAGCTCCCCAACCTGTATTCAAGACCGAGGCACAGAGCTTCATGATTCTCAGGATGATCACATTCTTTAATCTCAGAGCACATTCCTTCTCTTGTTTCCTTTCGGTTGACCTAATAATTATTCCAGCTCTTTTCTGAATAAAGTTTATGATTCTTGACTTATGTAAACAGTATCTTCCAAGATTAACGGTAGGCAGTGGCTTTTAGAAAGCACTTTTGAAAACTCCCTCTTAAAAGGAATTTGCAAACTTAAGATGCTAGAAGCAGATATGACCCACATGGACACTGAGGAATAGATACTAAGAATGAGGCAAAATTTGGAAGTTTGATTATCAGTGTGCCCCAACACAACTTAACTACTGCAAAATGTGCTTTGTAAAAGATTGTCTAGGCTACAAGGAAATATATGTAATATTTGGAAGTATGACACTGCACCTTCCACATGTAAAATGATAGCTTAAATAGATCAAACCCCTAACACATAGCTAGGGAATTACTCTGAAGAAATACATCTCTTGGGAAGTCATGGGTGATAAGAAAATACATTATCTCCATTACAAAATTAGAGCTAGTGAATAAAGTTGCCCAGTCAAAAGGACAACCTGAGAGGACTTGACCCAAGTTAAACAAACAACCAGAAAACAAAGCAATTCTGTGATTACACTGTGGAGGTAACAAGTAGCTTCAGGGAGAAGCCACATGGTACATTTTCAACTCACCTCTCACCTGCATCGGCCATGTGGTGAGTCAGGGCTCTTTAACCTGCAGTAACCTGACTGAGGAGAGGCTCTGCATGCCTGCAATGCCCCTTAACATGTAAAATCATGTATCTCATCCCACCCTGCCTTCACGACTAAGCAATGTTGATTTGTGAATCAAACCATTAGTGAGCTGTGGATTGTGACAGATACCTGATGAAGAAGGCAGGAAATAAACTCCAGCCATCCTCAGTGATTGTAAGAACCAGACAAATCTAATCTTCTGCAGCCTAGGAGTGTTAAAAGGAATATGCTACCTTAGAGGCTCTCTGCTGTCCAAAGAATACCTTGTCTTCATTCTTGTCCAGAAAAAAAAATCTAAAAGGACACATTCTAGATATTCATGACCAAGAGCCTGTGGATTGGGCTTGGACGGACTCATAGAGTTCGAGACAGAGCCAAAGGTGAGGTTCTGGGCTCCAATGTGCCTCAGTCTGGCTGCTGTCAACCTCTCAGTCAGCATGAAAGCCAGGCAGTCAAAGCAGCATTAACTCCTGGTTTGACAGAAGAACTTTAATTGATTCGGCAAGTACACTCCTGACCAGCCAGGGAAAGGAGGGAGGACCAAACTTGAACTTCATCAAATCAGTCCTGGCTTAAATGGTCTATTTATAGTTATATTATTAAGTTATTAAGTACTAGTCATATGTAAAGCACTGTGATACACGGTTCATGCCTTCATAAAATTTTTAATCCAGTGGGTAAAGGGAGAAATACAAAATACCAATAAGGAAAAACTACAATTAGTTTTTTTTGTTTTTGTTTCTGTTTTTTGAGGTAGGGTCTCACTCTAACCCAGGCTGATCTGGAATTAATTAGGTAGTCTCAAGGTGGCCTCAAAACAAATTAGTTTTTTGAGGGAGATAACAAAGATTTCATGTACACTGAAAAGAAGGGTAGACCATATCTTAGGAGCATATTGGAAAAGCCTTTTGGAAGAGGTCAATTCAGAGATCAGTCTGAGAAGTAGAGGCTTAGAGGAGAAGATGAATATTCTAGATAGAGGAGATAGCAAAAATGTCCTGGGTCAGCCTATGCCCCATCCCCTTTAACTCTAACTGCCTAAATAAGGGAGTCCACAGTATGCCATTAAGGTCACTTACAGACTACCTTTCAATCTTTTGCATTATGCTTTAACCTAGTAAGTTGTGGGAGGAGGGGGGAGCCAGCCAACTAGTCACCTTCCCCAATTCAAAGCATTACACCTTATGTTAAAGGTTAGTACTTTCGTAGACTATGACAGTATGGTATAGACGTAGTACTAAGATAATCACCATGGGCGGAGGCTTGGCTTTCTCAGCTGAGCTCAGGCTTTATTGACTTAAAACATCTTACTAACAACAGTTCACACACTAAGAGAGTCACTGGGTTCTGAGCCTGTGCCCAGAACCTGGAAAAATCCTCCCAGAGCAGACACAGGGAAGGAAGGCCAGGGAATGAATGTAGGACAAGTCCTACTGGCCTAGCCAGGGTCCCACCTAATTCCTATGACGTGCCAAGTGCAGGTGACATCGGCTGGAAGGTGTGGACAGGCTGGTAATTTTATGGAGAGTAGGAGGTGTGGGTTCACCTTTTGTTTCCTTTACAGTGGGGCAATGAGTGCTCCTCATTCTCCGTGGAGCGTGGACTTCTCACAGCAGACAGCAGCTGGAAGTTCCTAAGAGGGAGCCCAAGCCACCGAAGACGCTCAGCTGGGTTCAGTCTGGAGGAAGGTCAAGGATTTCCTGAAAGGAAAACCCCACTGGGAAGAGAAGCCTGGGTCTCCTGCCCCAGCCCCTAAGAAGCGATGCCGTGAAAAGACTATTGACACAGCAAGTTGGACGAGATACCAGCTCTTTTCTGGAGGAGTGGAGGAAAAGACGGGGATTTTCTTGTTCAAGGGGTTTGAAGGATGGCCTCCCAGTTTAACCAGCTTCGGATCCTGGTGTGGAAAAATTGGCTGGGTGTCAAAAGACAGCCGGTGAGTTAAAAAACAAGGTGGATGAGTGTGGGGACACGTGGCCGCACTGAAGGCAGCTACAGAGAAAAGAGCTTGAAGGGATTTTTCAAAGTGAGAAGTAAGATATTTAGGATTCATCCCTCCATCTGTCTTTCAGCTAATGGGGCGAGTCTTAACATGCCCCCCAAACAGCCTTTTGATTTCAGTAAATTAGCCAAGTAAATCAGGACAAGCCCCGGGCAAAGAAAAGGATATATACCTTGTTCCTGGTGAATTGGAACTAGTGTTGATGTCTGGGTTCAGGCCAAGATGCTTTCAGTATTTTTCTTAATGGAATTAGTGAGAAATGGGATGAATGAAAGCAAAGCAGTTATTTGAAATCATTTGAAACGGGAAGAAATGTACTAGAAAACCCAAAGTGATCGAAAGTTGGCTGAAAACGTAAGACAGAGCAGGAATAGTTTGGAGGCTGTGAATATGGAAAAGCTTCTAAGAAACTGAAACAATCTCAAAATCATTTATTGAAACGACAGCATGTGTGCATGCATGTGTGTATCTGATATACAATATATGCAGCCCTGAATCCGTTCATGTATCTATGTCTTTAGAAACTATTGAGTCACTTTACTACTATAGTCCATCTTTTTGCTCCTTTCACATCTTTTTCATGCTCTTACATTAATTTTTGCTTTTGAAATGACAAAGCTAGATGTTAGTTCTTCCCCAGTTGGAGTCCAGAGAGCTGAAGGAAGGAACCAGCTTGCTTGTCATGTATTTAGAAGAATTTTTGTAAACCAAGAAAATCCAAAGGGCCATTGAATAGACTTCATTTTAGAATAGTCATTCCTGGCATCGATCTAGTAATACAGATATGCAAATAATATGTATGAATCATCAAGCATAACACCCTATCCCAGTTTGCTTGCTTGCTGGGTCTGAAATCTCAGTATACATATTAAGAGAAGGAAATAGATGCTCACTTGTCTTTGAATTTGATGAGCAGGATTTAAAATCATCAAGTGTTGTATCACTGAGTGGGTATGTTAGGATACAAAATCATAAAACTAATGGCATTTGTTTGCTTGCTAACTGTTAACACAGCATAAAAGAATCTGTCTCTATCTTTATCTCGTGGCTGATTGTGGCGGTTCAACAGGAAGAGCCCTGGTTATGTGAATGGTCCCAACATGAGCTGGGACTCCTCCCATGATTTTAGTAATCTATGACATCTAAGCTCTGCTTTCCCACTTGTAAAATGGGCCAAAGGTGTGCCAGCCCTAACCATCGCTCGTGGGAAGATATGAATGTGGACATGTATTTCCAACTGCTTTATAAATGAGTGTAGATTACTAAGGGAGTTGGGATATCCAGGAGAACATAGTGTGTGGGGGAGAGAGTGAGGAATACATTTACATAATTTTGGAGGTGATAAAAATTCAATGGCTGAAAAAAAAGCATGGAAGAGTTGAACATGAGCGTAATTTTGATGAAGTGATTGCCGAGATTGTATGCTTTCTTTGAAATTTCTAAACACCAATAGACAAAACCACACCAAAGTTTCACGCGAATAAAACCTTTTTTATTGAGAAAATTTTAAATGTATTTATTTATTGACAAGGTCTTGTTTTATAAGGTAAAATGATGAAAAAATATGAAAAGAGAAAACAGACAAATTAAATGACAGGCTGTGATGAAAAAAAACAGTACCTTAAGAATTTTGAGGAAAATGCATAATCTTTTTCTTGTCTTTACTAGACGTGGTCACCCATTAAGCAATCTTTTAGAATGCAAATATTTTATCTGTATATTAATTCTAAAAATGTAATTTGAAAAATAGACTTTTCTTCTTAGGAGTATAGATGTGTGTGAAACTGGAAATGTATTATATTTACTGAATGTTAAGAAAAAAATAATTGCTAGTATTGTCACCATGACAACATTCCTTAATTTTTAAAAGAGATTTTATCACAAAGCAAGGTGTTGGGAAGTAAAGAGTTAGGAATCTATAAATAAAGAAGCAATGACATAAAGAAAAATAAAGACATAATAAAATATTAAGGTAGATTGGTCATTACTGAGAAAATAAAAAAGTATAAGCTAGGATAGAGAAGGACACAAGAATTACAAACAACTGGGCTGAAGAGATGGCTCAGCGGTTAAGGCACTTGCCTGCAAAGCATAAGGACCTGGGTTTGATTCCCCAGTACCTACTTAAAGCCCAAGGGGGTGCATGTCTCTGGAGTTTGTTTACAGTGGTTAAAGGCTCTGGTGCACTCATTCTCTCTCTTTCTCTCTGTCTCTCATAAATAAATAAAATATTTTTAAAAAGAATTACAAACAACTATATAATTTGAGAAATAGAAGAATAAGATATGCTATGTATTCAATCTGCCTGTAATTTTTAGGTTGGCTTCTTAAAATTATACTTGAATTTAAATTCACCATGACTCCAGGAAATTTGTGGAAGAGGGGGCGGAAAGAATGTAAGAGTCATGGTGGGGAGAATAACTAATGTTAAAAAGGGAATGTCATCACGGATTCAATGGCTTTATCTAATAACCTATGACACTGAGCTATTGTTGTGTTAATATATAATTTTAAGCCAATAAAAACGTTAAAAAATAAAAATAAGAATTTTAAGACAGCAAAAAAAAGTTATACTTGAAAAAAGTTTCTCTCTTGCTTATAAAGTCAAAGGTCAGAATTCTAGAATATTTAGGATTGTGTAACTGAAATTTTCACAAAGTCCCAAAAAATTCTAGAGACTCGCCTAAACTCACATTGAGAATTCAAGGGTCAAAGTCTAATTTCCCCAGTCATGACTTCTTCATTTCTTCCTATTTCAGGTTTTCTTTCTCATTATTCTCTAAGCCTTGCTCAGAGTTGAGCTCGTGGGGAAGAGGTCATATCAACTGAGGAGGCCATAGCTATTGTTCTTTAAAAAAAAAAACACTGTGATTCTCAATTACATTGGAAAAATTAATACTAAAAGAGTTAGAAATGCATTAAGCAGCAAGAAAAATGTTAGGTATTAGAGAAAATCAATTAGATGCAGTTGTTACCCTGCTGGGCTTATAATTTAGCTCTGAAAATAATGGAAAAATGAAGATGCATTCTAAAGGAGAGGCCTAGCCACGGGGAGGCTCACCTAATGAGGTTCTAGTTAATGACAGGAAACAGTCATGAACAGCAGAGAGCTACAGGCCAAAAGATCAGTAATACAAGATAAGAAGCTTGTTTTCCATTGAGAAGATGGGACTTACCTAGGGACTTTGAGTCTTCTCAGGAGTGGACCTTATATCCAGATTTCTGGCCAAGAAGAAAAAGGAATGCCCATTGGTGGCTTTCTGTTAATCATACTTTAGCTGACAACAGAAGACACTATCTTGAACATTCCCAGTTTTGCATTGTTTTTTTATTGTCCACAATGAGTTACATTATTTAATGGGCAAACGATGAGTTGTTCTCCCCAGTTCCCCAATGCCCCTCTTCCCCATCCCCAATCGGCTGGAAATCCTCCTCCGTGGGCCATCTGGATCAGTCCTTGGGGCAGGGAATCATGGATAGCCTAGTAGTCAGCCCGGTTCTCCTGGCCCTATTATGTTGTTACTCGGGGGTGTCTTGCCTCTGGATATTCATATTCAGGTTTGCATTCTAATCCCCCATTTAATTCTGTGTCAGATTAGAATAAACTAGACCCTGTACAGTTCACTCTGCCTTGTGATCCAATCCTCCCGACCTTTTGCTTCATGTAGACCTAGCCATTTACTCCCTTCATTATTTTTAATTGCTCAAAAATTGACTTCTACCTGTTGTTTATGGTAGCTGACACACAGTAGACAGACACATTTTTAAATGCAGTCAATAAAGTAAATACAGTGTGTGTTTGAGAAATGGAAGCAATAGAGAAATACATTTACTTAATGTCAAGCCAAGAATGTGTTCTTTCAAAGTATATTATAAGAAAATGTTTTAATGAAACCCATTTCTTTGTGTTAACCTAAAAAATTAATAAAAAAAACTTTAATCACCAACCCCTCAAAATGTACTGTTTCCATTCACATCATAGAAAATGTCCCATTTCTAAAATGTGTTGCAATCTGTCAATATAGAATTCAGAACAATGACTTAATCCTGGTTTTTTGCTGAGTCATTTACATGGATGGAAGTGTTGAAGAGCAGAAAGCCCAGTTGCCTGGGAACTCTATGCTACTTGCATTTCCTTCTTTTGGAGGCAGCATTATGGTTCATTCCAGAGTTAAAGAACTAAGCTCTTATTTTACAATGTGGACCTTGGAATCTTTTGTTGTGTCTGATAATGGTCATCCCCACTTTATAGGAAAATGTGAAAAGAAAGGCGTAGAGGAGGAAGTCAGAGACAGTATGCTGTTTGTTATGGGAGGTTGGTCACTTTATTTTCAAGTTTGCAACAAAAAGTTATGATATAGGAAGATCTTTATTAATAAGCATATTTAATACTATTTATTTGAGAAAGGGTGAGAGAGGAAGAGAAAGAGAGAGAAAGAGGCAGACACAGAGAGAGAATGGTTACACCAGGGTCTCCAGCCACTGCAAACAAACTCCAGACACAAGTACCACCTTGTGCATCTGACTTTACATGGGTACTGGGGAATTGAACTTGGGTCCTTCTGCTTTGCAGGCAAATGCCTTAACCACTAAGTCATCTCTCTAGCCTTGATATAGGAAACTCTTTAAATGTCTCTCAATCCTTTCTAGATTTTAAATATTAAAAACTCTTTTATTAGTCTCCAGGATGAACTAATAAAATTGTAAAATTCAGATCAAAGACAGCCAGTGATCTGTTCCGTGGCTTATGTACATAGCTAAATGATTAATGTGTTGGTACTACCGCTGGACCATATGTTCAAACACCAGCTCTATTACTTAGTGGTCTTTAGAAAGAAAGTTTATTTATTTTTTATAAGATTCCATTTTCCCAGAAGTGAAGTTATTACATTAAATGAGATAATCCATGTGAAATAGCGTATCGCCCATTCTAGAAGTCAAGTGTGTTAACTATTATCATTTGGAGTACTATATGGAATTCTATTGCTATAAAAAGACCACTTGACAACAAGACTTCATTTTTGAGGAAAGACATTTTGAAATAAGATTTAATGAAAAAATTGTTAAAGATACCTAGAGGGGAAAGAGATTTTGTCTCTCTTCAAATACTTGCAGAATTCTCGTGTGGAAAGAGGGGTCAAACTAAAATAAACGCGTGGTAGTCACAGAAGGGAAGATCATACCTTATGTAAACAAAACATCACACAAAATGTATTGTCCAAAGTCAAGTCTTGTGGGGCAGTGGGCTTCCTGGGACTAGAAATAAGCATTCAAGTTGGGGCTGGATGGACACATTGCAGAGATGCCCTCCCTTGTTTTGATGCTTCATTTTGGACTTCTTTCTGTTCCTGGAATATTCTACCCTGTTTTTCATCCCTGAGTCTTCACCCATATGTTTCTTCTGCTTGTAAGCATCCCACTTCTTTCTCATACTCCATCTAGGACATATATATTTTCTTATGCCTAGCTCCTATCCATCTAGGACATATATATTTTCTTATGCTTAGCTCCTCCTACCCATCTTTCAGGTTTCTGATTCATCGTTTCTTGATTTATCTTTCTTTTCACACTCTTTCCTTTCTGTATCCTAGCATTGCTCATTAAATTAGTTTGTTGTGTTTTTTAACATTTTATTATCTCAAAAAAAAACCTGAAACCTTTCTCTATTCTTAGTGCTTGGTATACAGTAAGTACTCAACAAATTCGGTTATACTAGTGGATATACAGACTTTATATGAATGATTACTATATTGTATATTCAATTCCAGGTTTCCGTAAGAATTCCCCAAACTATAGTCAAGTGAACTGTAGACTCTTCATGCTAGACATCTTAATTTTGTTTTCAGAGTTGGGCAAAAACATGCCTAATTAAACTTAGACATTATACTGATATACAACATCATCCATTTGTGACGTAACCAGCTTAAAATCACTCCAGTTCAAGAGGCATAAATCTAAGTATCTTTGGGGACAAGGCAGTGACTTGACTGTATGGATAAGAAGGTGGGGAAAGGTGACACTTCCGATCAAACAAGAGCACATTTAAGGTCCTATCACCCACCCACCACCACCTATGGGCAGTGAATAGATCATTCAGCCTGTGGAGCACCAGTCTGTGATCTCTGTCCTGGGAGGATCAAGATGCAGTCATTCAATTCATTGGGTCTCCAAATTATATTCTAAATTAGTTTCCTCAAGTTTTAAAAGAGGCAGTAAACTTCTCAATTTAAAAGTTACCTATTTGTCTTATTAACTCTTTAGAGAGACATCTAGGAGAACCATAGCAGTACTAATCCCAGAGTGGGCCACATGGACCAGCAGGGTTTAGAGGAAACAGTTCTGACAAGGAAATGGAACAAAATTATATCTTTTCAGAAAATTAGTTTTGTGATAATTTTGAAACACTTGATTCTTACCAAATGCAGAGGTTAATGTTACCACATAATTCCATCTAGTTAACAGATACTTCAGAGCATCTCTCAATGATAATCTGGGAGCAAGTTTGCATTTGCTTGATGTAATTTTGAGTGGATGACTTCACTGCCCCTGGCGCCATCTTGCGCTCCCCAAATAAGAGAGCAGAGTATGTAAATACAAATGTGTGAAAATATCCCAGTTAAATCCATTACTTTATATACTAACCAAAAAGTTAAACAAAAGACAGAAGGCTGAGGTGGTAGGGCATTTACCTGGCAGGTGTGACCCAAGGAAAAGTGACCCCACACCTCCTGTCTTCACGTTCACACTTTATATCCACATACTCACCACCTTCTCATCTGATTCCCCTTCCTCCTCATCCAATGTCTAACTACTGACTCCTTCCTGCCCTGTGGAAGTCCTAGGTTGCTGTCGTAGTGTATTAAGAGAAGATGCAGCTGTGCCCACCCCAAGAAGCCACCCAGATGTCCTCTGCAGATTAACCTGCTCTGAAAGCACCAGCCTTGTTCTCTGATGCCCCTGGGTCCCTGCTGGTCCTTGGCCTTCTCCTTCCAGTTCTTGTGCACATGGCATAGAGCTGGGCCCTAACTCATGAGCAGACTTTTTACATTGTAGTCAGATAAAACTTACAATAATAATAATAATAATAATAATAATAATAATAAATTCTCCCAATTTAACACCTGCGTACAGCTGGATAGAATTGCAAAGCTTGAATGTTTATTATCATCTTTTTTTTCCTATGGCTTCATCTTTTGCCTTCCTTTGAGTATTGGGTCTGGATTTTCAAAAAGAAATACAATGATCTTTTAAATAATTTCTCTCTTTTTTAGTTTGGAATGATTTCAAATTTAAAGAAAAGTTGACAGAACACTAATTTTCCCCCCTATAACTATAGTTTAAGTTTTGTTCCCTAATACCAAAGGCCTTCCTGTAATTTTCTACACACAAACTTAACTCAGTCGCACCATCACATCCTCAGACTCGATACAAGCCTCACCAGTCATCAGAGCTGTGTTCTTTCACCCAAAGGACCCCACTCAGCAGCAGATGGGCCTCTCATTCTCATGTTTCTCATTTCTTCAGTCTGAAACAGTCCCTCAGTCTTTCCTGAGCTTCCATGACCCAGAAACTCTTGAATTCCAGGACTAGTAGTTTCAGAGAGTTTCAGTTGCTTTCTCATTTTCAGTCAGCTTAGACAAGAACACCAGGGAAGCGATGCTGTCTTCTGTCCATTGCACTGCATCTGAGAGTGCATGATAATGTCAGCTTAGCCCATGTTGGGAGGAAATGGATGTACAGATTCCAATCCTCACTAAGCATTCAATTAATTTGTCTGCTTTCTTATATGTTTATTTATATCTGTATAGACTTGGGGATCCCTAGTGTATCCAATTAAATGTTTGATTATTGTAATGTATTTCCATGCTTAAATTTGGCCAGTGGGTGAAATGTGATGCTCATATTTGGTCATAGGCTGGTATGTTTGCCCTTGGATATGCTATTATCCATCCATCCATCCATCCATCCATCCATCCATCCATCCATCTGTCCATCCATCCATCCATCCGTCCATCCATCCATCCGTCCATCTGTCTCTCTGTACATCCATCCATCCATCCATCCATCCATCCATCCATCCATCCATCCATCCATCCATCTATGTGTCCATCCATCCATCCATCCATCTATCCATGCATCCATCCATCCATTGCTCCTTCTCTGTCTTCTGCATATGTGCTCTAGCTCTGTGCCAGCTTGGGCATAGTGATACTCCAACACCAATGATCACACGTACTTCCTAGATGTTCACTGAAAAAAGCCAAGATTTCTTGGAAAAATTATTATTTATAGGGCCGGAAAAGTAGAAAAGTAGGAAATAAGTATTATATTCACTATGTGTGCTTTATCATACACTTTTGAAATGAGGAGTTCATAACTGTACTAATGATTCTACCCCAAACACTACCAAATTAATTCTAGTTATTTTTCCTTTCTGTGCTTATAATTCTCTTGATGGATACTGAGAAGTCAGGCCCCCTCCCCCCAATCAGGACATTCTAGTGAACTTCACCTTGTGAAAACAGTCACCTGCCAGTGCCTCTGCCTTCTTTCCTGCCCTGATGCTTCTCCCAGAGCCTTTAATGTCCCATCAACCCCCCCACCCCCATCCCACTGCCAAGGCTCACTTCATCCTGTGAGAGACAGACAGACAGACAGACAGACAGACAGACAGACAGACAGTCTTCCTTCTCTTGGTCACTGTGACACCTTCAATCCCAGCATGGATTTCATCTTGATGGACTTTCCTTAAGGATTTTTGAATTGAGTTATTCAGGAAGGGAAGGAGAGAAAGAACAGAAAGAGACAGTTCAGATAGAAAGTGAGGCCTGAAGAAACTAAAGACCACATATACCATGCTCTGCTAAGGAATTTGTAACCTTCACTGCATGTGCCCTTAAGAGAATGTGGAAGGTTGAACTACGAATGAGGCATAGAAGTAAGGCAGTGTGGGGTGATGACACCCAAAGTACTGGTAACTTTTGGAAACAGCTTTCCTCAGTGTTAAGTAGCACCTAGACCTGTGTGTAGAAAATTAATGTGTTCGTCCTTTCTCCAAGCTCACCAGCTTAGAATTTGGATCCTTGACTCTGTGTTTGCATGACAATTGTCTGTGATAATATTTAGAACGGTACTGAGGGCAATCCTGCAGTCATGGAAATGTGAATTTTATTTCTTGCTTTTGTGATTGATTTGTCAAATTTAACATCCCCAAGACCACAGGGCAGAGAGCGGTGTATTGTTTATCCTTCTAAAATGCAGTTTACCAAGATGCTTTCAAACCTCCCTGACCTAAAACCCCAGGGAAAGCTCGTGACAATAGATTGCTTTACAGGCTTGAGGTAGCTTTTGCCTTTAAGAGTCTAAATTGCTTTAAACTTTGCTGATTTGGATCACATTTGTGTCAGGATTTAAAATAGTTCTAAAATTAATTTTAAAAATTTACCAAAAACATCCTCATGAAAAAATGTCATCAAATTAGATTGAAAGATGACTTTAATAATATATGTCCGTCATGGGTATGTGGACATCTACTTGTGTTGGGATACTTTATCTCAGCTGCTGAATTCCCTTGAGGTTATTGTGGAAAGCAAATAGAAGCTCTTAACAGTAGCTATGAATACTTGTCTCCTATGCAAAGGAATATTTTCCTTAATAAATAACTATGGCCTCACATACCAAACTAATAAATTCACAAACTTTTTATTTTTAAACTTTATTCCTCATGGTTCACATTTCAAATAAGTCACATAAGATGTGATTGGCACATTGTATTAAGGAATTTGAAAAACAGATTCTATATTGTGGGTCCGTGGGTTAGTGGCGAAGTTGCAGCATGCATCAACTCCCTGTTCATCCATGGAGCTGGGAGAGCAGAGGCTTGGAATAGCTGTGAGCTGAAGAGAGATGAAGACTCTCGGGAGAATGCGGAAGTGGGCAGTTCTCGTTTATTGTATAGATGACAGTTGTTTATATAGAGGAAAAGGAAGTGGTAGGAGCATAGGCAGCAAGGGGATTGGTAGGGGCAGGATCTGTGGACATCTCATGAGTTGATTGGTAGGGGCCAGTACCCTTTGGATACCTATTTTGCATAGATAAATTGAGGGGCCTACATGACTCTATACATGTATATGATGTCAGCAGAGGAAATGTAACCTTATTGTTTAGGTTTGTTATTGCAGCTGGACTAAGTTTAGGCCTTGAATTACCTGCTTATCTCAGGGCACAGCTGTGGCCTGCTGGGGGCTGGAGTGTCCAGGATTCACTGAGATTTATTGGGGTCCTCAGACTGCCTCAACTTCCTTAACAGAAGGAGACAGTTCCGGAAGCCTGCCAGACTCAGCAAAACCCTATATCCTCCATGCCCCTTTAGCAGGATACCAAACTATATTTTCAAATATATCAGAAACTAGGCAAAAATAACAACACAGCTTATAATTCTATGACTTTCATATTTTTTCCCATTTTCTGTATTGTTTCTTCTTTGCTCCTCAGAGCAGCATGCTAATTATAAAAGTTTGTATTCTGAGATTTGGATGTATACTTTCTACTTAGCTTCTAAATTGGTTATATGACTTTGGATATAAACGAAGAAAACATGGGAGTTGGTATAGATCAAGGATCCTGGGCAGCTTTGATGCCATGAATGTTTTTGTCAGTCTGGTCTAGTCTATGGCCCTTTTAACAATGATGTTTTTAAACTACTATGATAAAATAAAATAAATACAATTATAAATAAAGCCAGTTATATATGCCATCATATCAAAGTATTACAATCAAATTACATGGTAAAATATTCTTCTCATTATTGCATTAAATAAAAGGTCTACCAGTTACTGCCTTAATTTGAACATTCTGATACGTGTAAATAGCACTTAGGATATCTACAACCCTTGTAATTTAAAGATATCTATGATTTTTACCGGTGACTATGCTACAGTACTTCGAATGGCATTTTGGTTTGTCACCTAATTCATCATTAATACAAATTTCAATTTTGTGTTTTCCTGGAGAAAATAAAAATGCGATCATATTTTTTTCTATCGAACCTTATAAAGGCCCAGAATTCTGCTCATTAGATGATCTCAAAGATATTTCCAGCAAAAAGTAACCCAGTACTTCTAGTTGGGAAACATGAGGGTCCTACTAGTTAGGAGAGGTGACACATATCCAGTTCCAGTCTGCTCAAAGTATAGTCAGTGGACAACCACCAGTACCACCACCTACTTAGGAGCATGCTGAAAATGCAGAACCTCACATCTCCCTTCCAGTCTATCAAACCCACAGCTGCACATTTGCAGAAGATCTCCCAAAGGATTCAGGTGCCCATCACTGCCTGAGAAGAGCTACTCTCCATGTCTGCGTGCATCACCGATGCTCACCTGAGCAACAGCATTTCTGAACTCTACAATGAATTTACAAAGTGTTTTTACTTGTGTGTGTGTGTGTATGTGTGTGGTGTAGGCATGTATACACATACATTTGTGGCCGGGGGCGCTGACCTGTGGTGGCCCTGGCAGAACGTAGGTGTCTCACTCCATCACTCTTCTCCATGTCCTTATTTGAGCTGAGCTCCCTTTGAGTCTGGAAAAATCTTTCTTATGATACTGGAACTTGCTGATTTTTCAAAGTGCAGGTGATTCCCTGTCCTCTACTCCACTTCACAGGACTCAGGTTACAGGCAAATGTAGCCAAGCCTTCTGCTGTTTATATGGGTTCTGGAGATTTGAACTTGGATGATCTCAGGCCCCCTTAGGCCCTCCTGCTTGAGCAGAAATCGTACTTAACTACTGAATCTGCTGAGCCATCACTCCAGCAGTTAACTTCTATTTCTAAAAACTTACTCTTATACCTAAAGTGCAATGAATGGATATCAAACCCATGAGTGAGCATATCCATATAATACATTTTAGTAGAACATTTAGGTTAGGAGTTACTGAGGGATCAGTCATTGAATTTAAATTGTTTTGAAGAACTGAAGAGCCCCACAGAGAAAAATCTGAAATTTGGTAGACACAAATTGTCTCTGGAAAACAAGATGAGGAATGCTAACTAGTCTAGCTGCATAACCAGACCAAACACAGAATATGGTCAAGGTTCCTCTCGGGTTTGACCAGAGCACAATGAACTATCTGAACGTCACAGTCATCATTTCTGTGAATATAGTAAAAACTAATCAGAAGCCAATTTTACATGTGTATAAAATACTGAGTACTAGTGATTTTTTTTTCAGTGCTGAGGATTGAACCCAGGGCCTCACACATATTAGGCAAATGCTCTACAAGTCAGTCGTGTTCCCAGTCCTCTTTGTACTTTGTGGGTTTAGACAGGTTCTCACAAAGTTTCCCAGGATGGCCTTGAACTCACTCTTTAGCCCTGGCAAGTCCTGATTTTGCAATCCTCCTGACTCGGCCTCCTGAGTGGCTGGGATTACAGGCCTATGTGACTTTTGACTTGAATTGTTTTTCCATCCAAAGACAAAGCAGCTGGAATCCAAACTCTCTCATAGAAGTTTCTGCACACTGTACATTTCTTGAGCACCTATATTACACAAGATAGTAAAAGTTCAGAGATGAATACATAATACCACCTCACCCTAAAAGTGGTGCTTGGCTCAAGCACTATCACTAGCTCTAGTTCTACAATGGAAGCAGACACAGGAGATTATAGTGAGGCTACAGTGAGCTGCAATTCACTCAAACTCAATAATTATTCATTCCACAGTACTTACTGGGCTATAACCCAAGATCATATACTAATATTGCCACTTGTAAAATAGGTCCCAGGTTGAAATTACACGGGATTTTATGTGCCCTGTTTAGGAATGTTGAGTTTTGCCTAACGGGCGGCTGGGAAATTCCAAGAGATTTTTGAGAAAGTTAATGATAAGTTTTGAGTTTTAATATAATCACTTTGGGGACAGTTTTGAGAGAGGCAACCTACTAGAAAGGGAAATTTAAAAAGACGTTTCAAGACTTGGAATCTGGAAAAATCTTATGAAATCTGCTTTAAGATTCTCTCATTTCTTTCTTATTACTAATACTTAATAGGCAGACAGATATCAGCTTATGTTGGGATATTATAGTTTGACATACTTCTGATACTTAATGAGTTTTATTTACTTTTGTTTTGTGATATTTTTAATTTGTTTATTGGTTCAGTGATATAACTGACATTTTGTTTTCCCTCGTTACTTTGCAGCTTTGGACACTGGTTTTGATCTTATGGCCAGTGATTATTTTCATCATTTTGGCTATTACCCGGACCAAGTTTCCCCCAGTAGCAAAACCAACTTGTAAGTAAATATTTAATTATTTCCCTAACACTTGTGTCCTGCTTCATATATATTCTGTTATTGGTTCATGCTAAAATTTATTTGACTTCAACAGTGCAGAAAGTATTGGAAGTATTTGCGTAAAGCTTTTCCTTCCAGTTTTTCAAAGTAAAAAGTTGAAACTGAGCCAGGTGTGATGGTACAAGTCTGTGATCCCAGCACTTGGGAGCTGTGACACGAGGGTCATGAGTTCGAGGCCAGCAAGACGTTATTTCAAGGGAGGCTTTAAAAAGCACCCAAAATTTGTACCTGTAATATTTATCTAGAAAAATAGAAAGTCTCTTTTTATAGTAGAAACCATGGACTTGCATTTAACCAACTCAACAAACAAAATCCTGGGCTATGCAATCCTCTTCACTCCTTCAGGGCTAAGAGTGGAGTGATGTCAATGTGTCGGCGTGGTTGTGGTTTGTTTAAGAGAACATGGCTTCCTAATTAGTGATGTCTCAGTTACATGTACTCACTGTCCAGTTATAAAAAAGGGGGGCTGGAGAGATTGCTCAGTGGTTAAGGCACTTGCCTCCAGTGCCTAAGGCCCCAGGTTCAATTCCCCAGTACCCACATAAGCCAGACCCACAAGGTGGTGGCCCCGGTGCGTTCTCTCTCTCTCTCTCTCTCTCTCTCTGCTTGAAAATGAATAAATAAAATATTTTAAAATGGATAGATTCTGCCTAACTCAATCCACAATTTCTGACTGGATCCAGCACAGAAATGCAGGAAGGACTCAGGACAGCCTCAGAATTGAGAGAGTGAGCTTTGTAAGGCAGTCATGTGACCAGTGTGGTAGGCTTTCTTTCCTTGCTCTCTTCCCCTTCTCATTTCTTTTTCTTTTAGAACAGTTTTCTTAGTAGAGGAGTAAAAGTCAAGTCAAATGCTTCAAGTGTCTCACACACACACACACACACACACACACACACACACACACACACACTCATCCCCTAAAAATATTCTTATGAAACAATTTGTTTTGCAATTCAGAATGCATTTCTAATACATTATGGTAATTGGCTATATAAACGAATTAAATAGTAAATTATTTTATAAAGAAGGTAACAAGTTAGTGGCTGAAAAGTAACATGAGAACCACACATTACATACAATATGATAATTCAGCAACACCAACACAGTTACCGGAAAGCATTTAAGTTTTTAACAAGAGAACAGAAATTTCTTTTGATCAGCATCTTACTTCTAATGGACTTTCAGCATAAGTCATTGAACTGAACCGAGTTGTTGATGAGAATTTAAGTTGATACCAAACTAGCAAAATTTTATTCTCTACATTGTGTGTTCATTAGCTCTTTCATATGGGCAGATCTCATATATACTGATGGAATTTGTGTATCCTTGTATCTGAAATGTACAAGACTTAAGAAGCTAAGGATTGATTTGCTTGACTATTTCCTTATAGCAGCTCACTTTCACCAATTCAATATTGTTAAGGATTTTTTCCAGTTATATATAATCCTCTTGTGAAACTTCCAAGAAAGAATATGAATTTAGGGAATGAATAGCCTTAAACTAATTGGTACAACCTGATAGTATTTAAAAATTTGTAGAAGAAATCATCTCTTACCATGCCACCACATTAGTAAGAAACTGGAGAAAAATCGACAAGTGCCTCCAGGTTGCATCTGGACCGCTCTGAAAAGACAGAGTACCTGAAGGAGATGGAAAACCATTGTCACCATGTAGTTATTGACATGCTGTAATGATTGTGGACTATAAAATGATTATGTTTGCCAGCAAGAGAGAACAGAATTGCAGGAGTCTCAAGTACTGTATGCTTACTACCCTCTTAGATCACATAAACCTCAGCTGAAAACAAATAGCTGATTTGTTTTCAAGACTAGAAAGGACCTCTCACTTTACTGTGAGAAACTCAGAATCCAGAGAGAAAGTGGTCTGCCAAAATTCAATCACGTGTGGTAGGAGAGAAAGATACTGGAAACCCATACACTTCTCATTCTTTTAAAAATATTTATTGATCAGTTGATTGACTTAACAGAGAGAGTGAGAGAGAGAGAGAGAGAGAGAGAGAGAGAGAGAGAGAGAGAGAGTTAGAGGGCAGGCTTTGCAAGCAAGCATCTTTACCTACTGAGCCATGTCTCCAGTCCTCCTCATCTCTTGTTCTTTTTCTAGGAAATTTGGTTCCTATCTTAGGTTTCTTAGACATTTAAATTTTTCTAGGTCTTGGTAGATAAGAGCCAAATAAAAAATGATGCTCCAGGTTCTTAATATTAATAGAGTATAAAATGTGGTCTTATAACTGAAGGTAATGTCTGTAAAGCTACTCAGAGAATCTAAGACAAGTGTAAAAGTGGCTTTCTTTTCTCTCCTCTCCTGCAGTAGCAGGGCCTAACTTCTGGGAGAGTGGGGATTTAGATATTTTTGTATTATTTTTGTTGTTGTTCTTATTCAGTTTTTTGTCTCACTTTTTATTTATGATACTGAAAGATCCAAAATTGATAATACATAATTGTACATATTTCTGATCTCACACTGTGTGCCAGGTGCTTAGTGAGGTAGTGACTGGATTATTCATCTCATAGTTGAGAGAATGGATGCACAGAGAAATGATATAACTTATCTAGAATGAAACTGTTAATGATGATGTCAGGGTTGGAACCCAGGCAGTGAGACTCCTGAGCCTGGTCTTAGGTTAACTGTATTCATGATTCTTACATTTAGAATGTAAGAATGTTATTATATGAATGCCAATGTTTCATGTTGTATCATTTATGTTAGTAAAAGATGACTAAACATGAGAGCTAACAATCTAAGCATGGTATCAAGATACCTGGGGAACGGGTACCTTTGGTGGGCATCTTAGCCATCCTCAGAGAGAGCATTCTGTGAGGCTGATCCCTCTGCCCGACTTGCCCTGTCCCCCTGTGCTTGTACTGCACAGAAATCAGATCCTGGTTAGGAGTTCAAAACCTTTCTAGGCTACAGTGCAATTGTAGTTGGGCAATAGAACACACACATGAAACTTGAGATGACACCCCTTACTGAAACCTGGTCATGATGACAATGACAGTTGTAATCCCAGGGGCACATTCTGCACCCTGAATAGCTGGGAGGGTCTAAAGGCCTCCATAAGCCATTTGAAAAACTCCAAAGACTTCCTGTGGTTTTGTGATTGCTAGGTCTCTGGAGAAGTCTGGATTGGGAGTGGGGAAGGAAGCTACTTTAGTCCCTGATGCCATGAATACCTGTGCAGACGTAGTCTTGGTATCATCCACCTTCTCTCACTCCCTTCTGTGTTGCAACAGGTTGAATCCCAGGGAAAGAAAACCTCCCAAGCCAGGTAGGCAGGCCCTGCCGCTGCTCGTTCCCACGGGGCAGAGATGGGCCGAGGCGCCAACTTTGAAGTCAGTCCAAACTCTTGCAATTTCCACATGTAGTAACTTGTCAGGAGGTGAACTTCACAGCCCATGCTTAGGGCCAAGGGCAAACCAACAACAATCCTCCCCCAGTGCATTGAGACTAAGCTCAGCTGGAGTGTGCAGCAAAGATGTCTCCTTCTAGTGCACACATGCCCATGAAAGTTCAGAAAAGCAGGCCCTGGTGACTGCAGGGCTATATATATATATATATATATATATATATATATATATATATATATATATATATATATATATATATATATATATATA
>PVHP010009838.1:0-50319 GCA_004024765.1 Zapus hudsonius | reverse complement strand
CAGACCTGTTGTGGACATTTTTTGAGGAAATACTGGAGGAAAGAGGGGGGCAATATGCAGTTTAATGTACAAAGAGGGGGGACAGACAAGAGTCATCAGAAAACCAGAGTCCTGGACACTTGACAGGCATGGATGGAGAGACCCAGAGACGGGCAATCTGAGAGTTTAGAGTGGAAACCAAAGAGCTGCTGTGGGTTTCTGGATGATCAGTAAACTCCATTATTAGACTCCACAAAAGATGAAAAATAACAACTCTTCAATTCTTTAAATAATCACCATGTGTCTTGTAAAGCAAGATAAACTCATGTCGCATATGAATACAGCCGAACAAACTGAGTATCAACCCTTGGCTTGCTGCTCTGGGAAAAGAAATAAGAAAGTTGAATCTATTGTCTCCCATAATGCTATTGTTAATACTTATGTTGAAGATAATTAGATAGCATTCTGTGTCTGTTGTTATTTTTCCAGCCTAGCTAGGCTAGACAAAACAACCACAGCTGTCTCTATACGCTATTCACAAAGTCACTCATTATTCACCATCCATATCTAAGGAACAATGTAGCTGTGATATAGATAAGCTAACAGGACCCAAGCTCATTTTTTCCCTCATGAAGCCATAAGAAATGACAGTGTCTTGGAATGGGTCATAATTATTAAAATCTTTAAGCCTTAGAAATGCCCTTCATCTTCTAGCTAGCTGGTTGAGGTTTTTCTTACATTATTATTATTATTATTATTATTATTATTATTATTGTTATTGTTATTATTATTATTATTATTTTGCTACGTTTGGTAAGGGAAAAGAAGTCTTTGAATCACTTCTTAGCTATTTCTTTTTGTACAATAAAGAAAGGTTGACCCAGGCACAGCTCAGAGGACCAGAACCAGCAATCATTATTAAAGCGTTTGAAGATTTCCCACTGTTACTCACCGGCACTAGAAGGTTTTAAAAAGAAGAAATGGTATCTTGAGAAAATATTGGCAATGTTTTATTTTTTTTTATAATAGCATGATGCTGAGAATGTGGTTTAATGTCAAGTGGCAGCCCCCTCGAAGTAAACAAGAACCTTTCCATTGGTAAATTTTGGCAATTCTCAAGTGGAAAAGGTTCAGGGCATTTTATTGTCAAGAAAACTAATGAGGCCAAAGCTTTGACTTTCAAAAGGTTAGATTAATGGAAAATAATTTTTTTAAATATGAGCAAGAAAACAAAGTTTCTTTAGGAGAAGATGGGAATTTTCATCTTCTGGTTTGGCCTGTGCCTGTTAGGAGGGAGGAGTCATCCAGACGTTCATTCAGGAAGCATGACCTGAGTTCCTACTATATGCAGTATGAGATTTTTCTCACACTGTGATGGAAACGTGCATTGACATTTATAGGACAGGAAGGGACACAAGTGTGAGCATGCAAATGGTCCTAATCTGAAAATTTCAGAACTACACAAGGTCATTGTTCACTTAGGAGTGGGTGAGCATAGTGCTCATATGATAGTTGTGATGTTATTTATTTATCTTAAATTATTTATTTATTTGAGAAAAGGGCATTCCAAGGCCTCTTGCCATGGTAAATGAACTCCAGATACATGTGCCGCATTATGCAACTGGCTTCACGTAGGTACTGGGGAATCGAACCTGGGCTGGCAGGTTTTGCAAGCCCAAGATTTACCACTTTAAATAAAAATGCTTTTTAAAAAATCCTTTAGATTTGACATGGATTATATAAGTGGGTGAACTATATCAAAATCATATATGTTCACTCATTTTTAAGACTTACAATTAATTTGGCTGCTAGAATTAAGAATAGGACTGAGAGATGACTCAAAGGTTAAAGTGTTTGCCTGCAAAGCCGAACAACCCAGGATTCAATTCCCCAGTACACATATAAAGCCAGATTCACAAGAAGGCCCATGCATTTGGAGTTTGTTTGCAGTAGCTAGAAACCTGCACCCATTCATTCTCCCTTTCTCTCACTCTCCTTGAAAATACATAGTGGCACGCCTTTAATTCCAGAAGAAGTAGGAGGTAGGAGTCAGAGGTAGGAGGATCCACGTGAATTCAAGACCAACCTGAGATTCCATAGTGAATTCCAGGTCAGCAGGGCTAGCCCATATTCTCATTCTCTCTCTCTCTCTCTCTCTCTCTCTCTCTCTCTCTCTCTCTCTCTCTCTCTCTCTCTCTCTCTCTCCTAGAAAAATAAATAAATAAAATATTTTTTAAAAATAAATAAATAAATAAAAATTACAAAACTTCCCAGCGATTAGACATAGGAACAGATTTATTTCTGAGATGACAGATTCTCCCAATCTTCTAAATACAGTACAGAGCCATTTTTATGAAATTTTTAGTCAAGAAACTTTGGTGCACCTTAGAACAATGACTGTCTAATCAAGGCTGCATGCCTGAGTAAATAGTGAGAGGTACAGAAGTCTTGAAATAATATATCCAGACTATATTTTGACCAAATTTGATTTTGCTAATTCAGAGATGAATATCCATACACCAGTTGAGGTAGTTATTTCAGAGGTCTTTATTTTACATAGAACATTTTCATCAACAGATGCAGATAGATAGAAGATAGATAGATAGATAGATAGATGATAGGTAAATAGAGAGAGAGATAGACAGATAGATAGATGATAGATGATAGTTAGATAGAGATATTATATATCTTAATAATAAATATTTAAGCTTTTCAAAGCAATAGTTATAGTTGTTTAGGTTAGATGAATTTTTCTTGCTTTGTTTAAAATAGTCTATTCCTATGATTTGATTATCTACTCATAAATAAGTTATGAAAAGTGTTCCTGATTGTTTCTCCTTCACTATATGCTTTTATGGAGAATAATGACTTGGTTTCATTCTTTTTAACCTTCATTTTATCTCCCAAAGTCTTCTTGGATTAGTTGATTGTGGCATTGAAATTAAGTTGTGAATTAACATCTGCACTATTAAAAAAATATGACTTTCGTTGACTCAAATTTGACTATGGATTTCCAGAGCAGGGTGATTGCTCATGCCTAAGTGCTCACAATTTTTTTCCTATATTTTATTAACTAGCTCATGCTTAAGAAATTCTCCTTGGGAAATTACTAGAATTTTTATTTGCTTCATTGACTATATGTAAATGACCTCTTTGTTGACATAGCTTGTTTCTAAAATAAAGTCACATTGATTTATACACTGAAACACCCTGATGGAAATTTTTAAATAAGCTTCCATCTCTTTTTTCCCCTTCATTATCCTGAGTGCATTGCCTGAGGACAACTTTCCTGCTTGGAAAATATGAAGGTGGAACTTAAAATGAAGTCACTTTGTGTTGAAAAAATATTTATGGTGGCCGGGCATGGTGGCATATGTCTATAATCCCAGCACTTGGGAGGCAGAGGTAGGAGGATTGTCATAAATTCGAGGCTACCGTGAGACTGCATAGTGAATTCCAGGTCAGACTGGGCTAGAGGGAGACCCTACCTCAAGAAAACAAAACAAACAAACAAAAATTGTGGTGATAACAGAATGTTTGACTACCTGATTTCTCTGCTTAACAAAGTAGCACCTATTCATTCATATTTTCCTCTGAGAGAAACAACTATGCCTTCTCCATTTGGATGGATTTTTTTAAATCTTAAAGTCTGCTTTGCATTTGAAAATGCAGTGCTCCTTATGGGCTCATGTGTTTTGAATATTTGGTCACTAGATGGTAGCATTTTGGGGAAGTTGTAGATCCATTAGGAGGTGGGGTCTTGCTGAAGGAGGTGTGTCATGGCAACAGGTTTGTGAAGATGAATGGGAATTTGGGTTCCCATCTACACTAGGCTTGGGAAGATGAATGGGATTTGGATTCCCAGCTACAACAGGCTTGGAAAAATGAATGGGAATTTGGATTCCCAGCTACAACAGGCTTGGAAAGATGAATGGGAATTTGGATTCCTAGCTACAATAGGCTTGGGAAGATGAATGGGAATTTGAAATCTCATTAACAATGATGGGGTAAGAAAATCATAATGACAGATTGCAAATGAGGCTGTCATTGCCTCTTCTCCTTTGTAAAGCTCAGACATCTAGAACCTTCCTTATTGGCTGTTTCAATGTCAACATAAACTTTGTTAGCACTAGGGATTTCAAAATCGCATTACACATTGTGAGGGAGTAAATACTAGGATAATGGGCCTGGAACCACAGGGCAGGGCTACCTGAGGACAAGGGGACAACCAAGTCCGTTCCTGATGTAGTAACACCAACACACTGATATACATCTCTCAGAAGCTAGGAGAGTTGTCACTGGGCCCAAAAGACTGAGATTTGGTGAGTTATACTTAAAATCATTAAAACAAATTTGGAAATATTTGAAATAACATGTTGTCACTTGAAAATTGAAAGGAGATAGATAAATTATTAAACCATCTGAAAACTGCAAATGGACACCAAGATGACTCAATAATTTGCTTTTCCAAAATATGTTCTAGTCATGCATTTAAGTAAACATAAGTATATACATATGCATATTTTTATATTTAATCTTTTTAATGTCTTCCCATCTTAAAAACTCTATGAGGGGAATAAATCAAATATTTATGCTAAAAGTTATAGAATTATATAATTAAAAATATAACATCCAGACTAGACATAAATATCATTTAGTCAATCTTTCTAATGTTGATTTTTTAAAAAAATCACATATCTGTTAAGTTATTAAAATCCCAAAAGCAAATTGTAGTTGAATACAGATAAAATTAAGGACTACAACCTTAGAATCATCCCAGATTTGATGTGAGGCTGCTTGATGATTCATTTTTATATAAGTTATTGTCTCACTATGTAGTTATTTCCAAATATTCTTTTTTTCATTTAAACTTCACTCTTTTGCTTTTTTTTTAAATTTAGATGCTCCATCAACTGAAAGTTAGGCTCAATAAGGTTCCATAGAACATTTTGTAAAATATTATTGCTCATATCTAAAGAAATAACATTGAGTATACATATTGCATTTATAGCTACTCATAAGTCATTCACTTTATTTTTTGTATTTTTGCTGTCATTGGCTATAAGCTTTTTAAACATAGAATGTCACTTTGTCACTGTTTTTTTTCTTCTAATTACTATTGCTCAAAACTTTGATCCTGGAAACACATGGACTATTTCATATGCATCAGTGATGGTTAATGACCATTGTCAAATTGTCAACTTGATTGGGCCACCTAGGATGCCCATCTCTGGGCATGTGTGTGAAGGACTTTCTAGATTAGGTTCATTGACGTGGGAAGACCCCCCCCCCAGCTATGGGTGGCACTATAGTATAGGCTGAAGTCCCAGGCTGAATACAAACGAGCAAGCTAACTTAGTATCAGTTTATAATGACTCCTGACTAAGGATTGAATGTGATCAGCTATATCATACTCCTGACATCATGCATTCCCCACCATGGTGGACTGTATCCCCTTGAACTGTAAGACAAAATAAACAAATCCTCCCTTAAATTGCTTCTTGTCAGATTTTTTTGTCACAACGAGGATAGTAACTAACACACCATCACATTTTTAGAAATATTATGTAAAAATTTCCATTTAATAAGTAATTTTCATATTTGTATGCATCTAAATTTTTTCATATGGAGGATCTCTTTACAGAAATTGATTTGTCATCAACATATGATTTTTAAAAATATTTTATTTATTCATTTTCCAGCAAAGAGATACAGAGAGAGTGAGCGAGTGAGAGAGAGAGAGAGAGAGAGAGAGAGAGAGAGAGAGCACCAGGGCCACCACCTTGTGGGTCTGGCTTATGTGGGTCCTGGGGAATTGAACTGGGGCCTCAGGCACTGGAGCCAAGTCCCTTAACCACTGAGCCATCTCTCCAGCCCATCAACATATGATTTAACATGAAGGGACTGACAAAGCCTGAAATAAGCAGGGAAAGAAATCAGGGTAGAAAATGTAGAGTTAGCCTTGTGTGTATCAAGAGAGTTTAAATCAAGAGCAGTGACCATGAATATTCTGAATAATAGAACTAGAAAATATGACTTACATGGAACACACTAGCACAGTCATAAATTAGGATATTATGTGAAGCAAATGGAAATATCTGGCAATATTACTTTTTCTTTACAAAATAGATTCATCCGTCCTGGTTTTCAGTATACATGGTTTTCAGTATAATTTTCAGGGATGTGTGAGATACCTCCATTTCCCAACAGTTTAATCTCCCAATGGGAACTAATCCCAGTATGCAGGCTTCATAAAATAGCACCTTTAACCCCTGAGTTATCTTCCCGGTCCCACAGTTACTGTTTCTCAAACACAGACGGCTGTGCTGTGCACAAGGTGATATAGATATTCTAACAGTAATCATGTAATATAAATACCATCAGGTCCCCAAAGGCATTGGATATCAGATAGTAACCATGCAGCCAAAATGCCAAACTAAGCCTGACTCCAACTCTCTAATTCTTAGCACCACCCAGACCTTCCACATCCTACTCTGCTAATAACAGTTCATGCAACAAGCTGGCAAGCCCTTTCCTTTCTCTTGTCTTCCATTCTCACCTGTAGACTTAAAAGTCAGGTCTGAGAGCTTCTAAGGTTGTTGGCCAGATCTCAGGTTTTAGTTTGATGGTTAACTGTTCTTTCACATATGCACATCAGATGGCAGTACAGAGCAAGGACCAGCTAGCATAGCTCCCTTTAGGCCTCTATGATTTCATAAATAATGATTCTTCTTTATTGCTGTTTCTAGCTATTACATGTCATTGTAGTCTCATACAATACAGTGTGCTGTAAAGAATATGTCATATTCCTAAATATTATATTTACCTATATCTGTAAATGAACATCTAAACCAACCTATGATATTACTACTATTTTCTCTAAGTCAGATTAAAGTCAAGATTTAATATGATAAAAAGACATAAAAATGCATAGCATTAATATGTATTATGCATGTATACATTTTATGTATAAACATAACAATATGTAGTTCAAAATGTATGTCAAAACACAAACTATATCATTCACTCATTCAATAGTTATTGAGCAGCTATTAAATGAGGCACTTTTACAAGCCTATAGATAAAATTTCAAATAACTAATCCTGCCATGTCTGAGCCTATGTTTTATTAATAGAGCAATTAATTTTTTTAGAAAATGGTGTATACTATAAACCTAATAATAAATGTGAAGCAGAAAATAAAATATCATGGAAGATAAGTATGTGTGTGTAGAAATAACATATATATGTATAGTATAATAGAGAATATAATAAAATAAATCATGGGACCTGATAACCCCACACACACTGTAATATATATATATATATCACTATATATGTGTGTGTATACATGTATGATATCCTTTTTTTTAAATTTTATTTTATTGTCCATAATGTGTTACATTATTTAGTGGGCAAACAATGAGTTGCTATCCCCTGTTCCCCAATGCCCCTCTTCCCCATCCCCAATCAGCTGGATATCCTCCTCCGTGGGCTGTCTGGATCAGTCCTTGGGGCAGGGAATCATGGATAGCCTAGTAGTCAGCCTGGTTCTCCTGGCCCTAGTATGCTGTTACTTAGGGGCATTACACCTCTGGATATTCTCCCCCACCAAGGCTCTCACAATCTTTCCACCCCCTCTTCCACTCAGTTCCCTGAGTTGTGGCGGGTGAGTATTAAGGCTGCTTTAATGTTGAGAACTTAGGGGTCTTTGTGTCAAAAATCATTGGTTTCTGTCTCACTGGCTTATCCTGTGCTGATTGAATGGCTGTGGCTGTGGGTCCCTTGTTCATCCCATCATTCTCTACGGGGTTCCATATGGATCCTCCACGGTATGACTGTGGTGGCTCATCTCTTGCCAGGAACTCAGCTATCGGCCTATGGTCAGTTGGTATGGTTAATTCAATTTAATTCAAATAAGTATAAGTTAGTGGGAAAATGATCAATAGTTTAATTACTAGACTGTATAATATAGAAGGTTTCTATAAAATAACATATCAAGGACAACAAATGCTTTGGAATACTAATGCAAAGACTGTGTAAGTTCTAGATCCATGAAGATATCCCAGGTGGGTGAAATTGCATAAGGAAAGACTAGATTTGAAAGTGAATTTTAAAAATCCTCTCCCTACTGGCCCTTGTGTATGTGTGCAGGTAAATAATAGCCATCCTTACTATCCAAAGTTGTCTTGATCAAGTACATAGGAAGATAGCATTCTGATTCTTTGGGCTTGGTAAGTCAGGTTCTTCCTGGACAGCAAGAGCAAAATACATCCCTTCACCTCCTGCAGTAAACGCCAATATTGAATTTTGTAGGAGAGTGAATGCCACATTGTTTTAGTGACACTGCTGTGTTATCGATGCCTAGCTATTGATTTCCTCCCACTGAACAAATTCTACCTTTGTAGAATTCTGCATCCACTACTAGAGATTTCTGTTTGGACACTATACTTATACGTAGACTCTTCTTCTGTAGTCTTGTGGACAGTTATGAGTTGACTCTGTGCTGCTTTTAACCAGTGATTACTCATAAGACTATAAAGAGCTGGGGAGATGGCTCAGCTGTTAAACATACTTGCTTACAAAGCCTAATGACCTGCGTTTGATTCCCCAGTACCCACATAAAGACAGCTGCCCAAAGTGGCACATGTATCTGGAATTCCTTTGTAGTAGCCAGAAGCCCTGGTGTGCCCATTCTCTCTCCTTCTCTTTCTCTTCCTCCTTCTTCTTATCTCTCAAATAAATGAATATGTTTTACAAAGAATGTGAAGACAGGTCCATCCAGCACACTGAGAGACTGTGCTACAGAATATTGTCAAGCAGGGGCTTCTCATCAGCTTGCCTAGCCCTCCACCAAGGATTCTTTCTCCTGAAAGCTGAGACACACATTGAGACACACATTGTGCTCTGAATGCCTTCCCCCTTCACCCTTCCCTTGAATCTCCTTGATATCTAACCTCAGCTTCGGTGTCTTCTTCATGGCAGACTTGAATTAGCATATCACATGAATATGTATCTCCCATTGATGGGAAGACAATCAACCCATATTTTCCCCCTCCTCCTGGCATTTGCACACCTATGATAAAACTGTAGTTCTCTGTGAAAGTCATCAATCTTTGATTAACATTGAATCAACCCCTGGCGGCAGTGGGTGAAGATGATGCATCCAGGTGCACATCTCAATTTTCTTATTTATAACAAAGTAATTCTGACCCATTTTACCAGCATGCCTGATGGCATTAGGGACACTTGGGTGGCACATAGATATCTCATTGTTCTGTGGTCACCTCTGTGCTCTTCACCCAGTATTGATGATGCCTCCTTAACACTAGCTAGAGTGAGACCTTTACATTGAAAAACCAAAACAAAAAAAAGAAAAACACAGGATTATACTTCAAGTCCCTTTAAATAGATATGACCCCATGACTTGCCTTTTTGCTTATTCTGTTGGCTTTGGCTAATAAGAATATGCCCCAAAATACTATATCATTGTTGAGAAGAACCATAAACAAGCAATGTTCCGTCCCTGTTCTCTTACCACTGCTAGAGAAAAACATGTGGTGTCCCACAGGCAGGGGTCACAGTGACCATAGCCCCCATGCTGACTTCACACTGATCACACCGTGTGAGCAAGACCACACTTATACCCAGTCACTGGGATATTTGGAATTGTTCAGAAAAGCACCTGCTGATACACATCTTCCCCATTCAAAAATCTCCCCAAGAACACAAAAAGACAAACTAACTTTCTGTTCCCAAACCACACAAAAGAATACCTCAGGATAAGTACTTACTGAAAGCTTATTAAAGTCATACCAACTTAATTCAAAGTTTAAGTATGTAAAGTTGGATGGCCATTTGTTTGCAGCTGCAGGAGATCCAGGTACACACACACATACACACACACACACACACACACACACACACAAATAAAAAATGATTTTTTAAAAAGGAAAATATTCAGTTCCCTTCAGCAAAATGCAATTAAAGAAGGACTGTAACTGCGAATTGGACGCAGTAGCTGACAGCTGAGTTAGGCTGTATTACAGCATGTGAACCACCCCAATTCAGACCAACAGGATCTTCGATATACACTTGAAACAGAAGCTGGAGAGAGCAGAATTGGGAAATTTTCAACTCATTATATTCATCCTGACAGTCGTGTTTTCTACCCCTGTTAAAGGAATGAGGCGCTCCTGTGGTCTCTGCCTACTCACTGTTGTGTATTTGGATTTTTACCTTTGGGTTTCTCTCATAGCTTGGTTCCTGGAGCCACGGTATACACGGTGATCAAATTCATATCAACTCTGGAGAAATATGCACTCTTAAAGGCAGGTTATGTTCATCCTGTGAAGGCTTCCAACTAAATCCTTTGAGAAAAAATTTAGTTTTAAAAGAAGAATCATTAGAGATGTGGATTTTGGGATCTTTTTTATCCTTATCAATACTGCAGCCTCATGGGCTCCCATAGTGCCAAGCTCATGGTACACCACAAAGCAGAGCTTCATAGAACAGATATTTAGACCTAAAGGATCAATGAGAGACATTGGGCAAAAGTTCTCCATCACAGAACCAAGTGAGAAAGTCCGCTCTCATTTAACACAGTTCTCAAAGTCTTAGCCAAAGCAATTTGACAAGAGGAAGCTATAAAAAGCATAAAGATAGAAAAAGAAGGATGACAAATGGGAAACGGATATTTTAGAATATTTAAAATGTGTTCAAATTTGTTCAAAATCCTTAGCTATCGTGGAAATGCAAATTCAAACCACCTTGACATTCTGTCTCACCTCAGTAAGAAGAGCGATCATCAGAATAATGATGGTGGTGATGAGGACAAATGCTTGGTGAGTCCCTGTTGAAAGCAGACCTCCCGTGCACTCTTGAAGGGAGTGTAAAGGTGTATAGCCACTATGGAAATCAGTGTGGAGCTGTCTTAAAAAGGTCAAAATCGATCTATGATATAATCAAGCTATACTATGCCTGGAAATATACCAAAGGACTCTTTTCATCCCACCACAAAGACATGTGCACATCTATGTTCGTTGCTGCCCAATTCACAATACCTAGGAAAAGGAATCAAACTATATGTCCATCAGCTGATGACTGGATAAAGAAAATATGTTACACATACACAAGGGAGTTTTGCTCAGCTGGAAAGAAAAATGAAGTTATGAAATTTTCAGGAAAATAGATGGAACTGAAAAAAAATGTCCTAAGTAAGATAAGGAGTCTAGAAAGACAGAGATCACATGTTCTCGCTCATGTGTGGAAACTAACATGTAATACTTGTCTACATGGTAATAAGGGGATAGGAGACAGCAAGAGTTGAACAAGGAAAGAGAAGGGGAGGGAGAGGACCGAAGGTGACAAAAAGGGGGGGGCAAGGAAAACAAAAATTGAAATTGTTTGGGACTCATAATAAAACCTAATGATTTTTTGGAGAGTTTATTTTTAATTTTTTTAATATAAATTTATTGTCCATAATGAGTTACATTATTTAGTGGGCAAACCATGAGTTGTTATCCCAAATTATCCAATTCCCCCCCTCCCCCTCCCTGATCAGTTGGATATCCTCCACCGTGGGCTGTCTGTATTAGTCCTAAAAAGAATGGAAGTCACATAAACATGTAAAGTTCTACATCTTGACTGTATTTTATTTTGTCTTGTTAAACACCAAACTTTGTAAAAAGGAAAAACGGAGTTGCCAGTTTTAACAGGTATCATGGCCCATGAGAACGTTCCCTGCTGGATAAAGAGACCGAAGTAAAACAAACATGGATTATTTGGGGAAAGTAAAGAGGAATTGGTGTACTCAGCTAATAAAAGTGGGGGAGGGACAAGTGACATAGAAGGACACGTTCTGATGAAGCTAATTAAATAAGACAACAGATGACAAAAAGACTAGCTTTCGCTGTAGCGTGGTGGGGAGGAAAATGCCACTGTGGAACTTTAGTCGTATAATCAAATTACTAAGTGTTTTTTGGGAAACGTTTCAGGAGCTACCTGCTGTTTTGTGGGGATTCGTAAGTAATGATCTCACGTCTTTCAAAGATAGGAGACAAGTGATCTCATCTTTTCATCTCAACACTTGGGTTAATGGATGAAGGTAATAAATGCTTAGGAGAATCAACGCTTCTGAGTCCTGGGTTTTATCATTTCTCCAGAGCAGTTAACCTACCAGGCTGTGAGCAACAACCCTGTCAATTGATGGCTTGATGATAACCCTTCTGACTGGGGTGAGGTAGAATCTTGATGTAGTTTTAATTTACATTTCCTTCATGGCTAAATATGTTGAACATGTTTATACATTTATTAGGAATTTGTAGCTCTTCTCTTGAGAACTTTATGTTCAGTTCTATGACCCATGTGTTTCATTGAGAGTTTTTAGTTTGTTTGGTGGTTTTTTTTTTTGAGAGTGTTAAATTTTTTATTGCTTAACTTTTTGTGCTCATGATCAATTCTAGATATTAATATTCTATCACATATCTAAATAATGATTTTCTCCCGTATTGACTGGATAAAAATGTTACACAAAGGAGTTTTGCTCGGCTTTAAAGAAAAATGTTGGATTGGAGAGATGGTTCAGCGGATAAGGCCTTTGGTGCCTAAGACCCTGGGTTCAATTCCCCAGGATCCACATAAGCCACACCCACAAGATGGTGGCCCTGGTGTTCTCTCTCTCTGTCTTTCTCTCTCTCTCTCTCTCTCTCTCTCTCTCTCTCTCTCTCTCTCTCTCTCTCTCTCTCCTTGAAAAATAAATAAAATATTTTAAAGAAAAATGTTGTCCCTTAACTTAGCTGAAAAGTTTCCTCAGCTGTACAAAAGTTTTTCTATTTCATTAAGTCCAATTATAAATTTTCATATTTTCTATGCTACTGGAGTCCCATTCAGAAATGTCTTTTCCATATCTGCAGTTGGTATTCTCCCTACTTCTTTCCTAGGCATTTCAGGTCTTCCATGGAGGTTCTTGATTCATTTGAAGCTGCTTTTTTGTAAGAGTCTAAATTCCTTTTTTTGCATGTAGATAGCCAGTTTTCCCTGTCCCATTTATTGAAATTGCCATCGATTCTCCAATGTGTATTTTTGGTCTTCTGTTTAAACTCAGGTGGGAATGGAGATACATAGGCTTAGACCTGGGTCATCTATTTTTCCCGTTGATCTACATGTCTGGTTTTGTACCAGTACCGTATTATTTTTATTACTATGGTTCGGTATTATAACTTGAAATCAGATATGGAGATACCTCCAGCAGTATTCTTTTCTATGAGAATGGTTTTTGCTCTCTGGAGCCTTCCATGCTTCCATATGAATTTAAGATAATTTTTTTCTTTATTTCTATTAAGAATGGTACTTGGGGCTGGAGAGATGGCTCGGTGGTTAAGGCACTTGCCTGCAAAGCCTAATGAACTGAATTCAGTTCCCCAGTACCTACGTAAAGCCATGGGCACAAGGTAGCACATGTATCTGGAGTCCTTTTGCAGTGTCTGGAGGCCCTGGAACACCCATTCTCTTTGTCTGTTTCTCTTCTGTCTCTCTGTGCTAGCAAATAAATAAATAAAAATGTTTTTAATGAATAGTGATGAGATTTTAATTGGGATTATATTGCAACTGTGTTTTGTGTACATATGGTTATGATTGCAATGCCCTGCTCATGAATTATTCCCTTGGTCTGTATGAAATGACTTTTCTTTAATCTCATTGATTACTTTTGCTTTGAATTCACACCTGCTCATTACCTAGTTCTATTTTCTTGGAATATCTTTCTCCATCCTTTCACTCTAAGGTGATATTTGCCTTTTCATCATCAGGCGAGTTTCTTAAAGATAGCCAAAGGATAGATTCTGTTCTCTGGTCCAACCTGTGAGTCTGGGTTTCTTGATTGAGGACTTGAGGGCATTAATATCCAGAGTTTTTACTGAAAAATGTGAATCCATACCTGTCCTATTGATGATTTTTTTTGGAGTTTGGTGTTGTCTTGGTCTTCATTTTCCTTTGAACTAGTCTAGTGTTTATGTTTTGTTCCTCTAACCTCTTGAATATGTTAATTCTTTTCCTCAATGTAAAGTATACCACTGAGCAAGCATCCTCAGTAGAGCTGGCTTAGTGCTCAAAAATTCCTTTAGTTTGATTTTCTTTTCAAGAAAAGTTTTTTTTTTCTTTCCCTTTCTATTATGAGAGATCACTTTGCTGGATATAGCTGTTTCTTTGGGGTCTTTTAATACTTGAAACACATCATTACACTTCCTTCTGGCTCTTGGCATTTCCATTGAAAAATTGTCTATTAACTCTAATGGGTCTGCCTTTATATGTGACTATGTGTTTCTCTCTTGCAGCCTTCAGTACACTGGAACTTACCCACGGCTTCCAATCATAATGTCAGGTTGTGTGAGAAAGTAGACTTCTGGAACTGTCATCACTGTGATTTTTAGAAAATATTTGTTTCTATTGAGAATAAAATGTATAAAAGCTCACACTCTCAATAACAAAACTTGTTTTACAATTCAATGACTAAAGCTATTTTTCACTCTATGAATTTTTCTTTTCCATAAAGTGAAGATGAAAATAACACCGACTGCATATACCTCACAAATTTGCTCTGAAGATTCAGATCTCTGTACAAGTCTAAAGAGTTATTAAGAATATATGAGTATAATATCAATGCACTTTATATGATAGTTCTCCCCTAAAGTTCTCAAAACAGAAATCTTAAACAATTAGTTTACTTGGCCTCCACAGCACACAGCTGCACATGCAGCGGAAGACAGACTATGGGACAACTTTGCATAAGACCAATATTTTCAGGTAGACATAGGAGACAGCTATTATCACACTATTGTAATTTTTCATTTCACTATCTCTCTTCTCCTCTTATAGAACAGCGATAATGTCCATCTTAGGACACATTATATCCCCAGTACTAAAGAAAGAAAGAATAATAAATGAGTGAAAAGAATATAGATGGATATAGGAATGGGTATATATATATACATATATACACACACATATATATGCATGCCTGTAGTATAGTAGATAGATGGATGCATTGGGGAGATGGATGGAAGGATATAATGCCACCTCCAAAGACAATTTTCACTCTAGCCCCCCCCCCCCGCAAAAAAAATGTCAAAACTTAGTCCAAAGCCAGGTGTGGTGGTGCATGCCTTTAATCCCAGCACTTGGGAAGCAGAAGTAGGAGGATTGAGGAGAGTTTTTGGCCACTCTGAGACTACATAGTGAATTCCAGGTCAGCCTGTGCTAGAGAGAGACCCTACCAAAAAAAAAAAAAAAACTTATTCCAAGTCCATGATCACCCATGGGTACCCTAACAGTGTGCAGGTGAGTATACACCGGGATGGGTATGACCTATAAGATGTCTGATCTTGCAAGGTATGCTAAAGATGGGGCTGATGACAGCAAGATAAGTTCTCAGGATTGCAAAAGACAAAGGCTCTACACAGAACCAAGGCAGATGCCTCAGCTTTCAGAAGATAGCTCAAGGGCTGATCATTTTGCCAGAACCAGTACTGTATACAGAGACTATGGCAGGGTCCCAGTCTTACGGATTAAAGCCCAGTGGGAATTCAGATCAGGAGCATAATTTAGAGAGCAGGGGTATTGTGGAAGACCAGACGGACAGAACAGCTCAGGAGCATGCATGAACCATGGGTCTGATGGCCAGTAGGACAGGGGAAGCCTCTCAGTCAGGTCTGACTCATGCTGAGACACTAGAAACAGTGACAAATGCCAGCTCTTTGCAATCCCAAGGTGGCCTTTCCCTACTGATTTCTGTCTCACAATTAATATTCAGACTTTCCATAATTGCTGGCACTTGCAGACAAAATTATTTACACGTCCTCGGCAGGGTGGCTCTGGACTGACCCAGCTGAGGCCACGCATTGATCAGTTTTCAGTTTAAGTCCAACCACATTCTAAGATTTATATGATTATCAAAGAAATGGTGAGAAAGCGTCTTCAAATCCTTCTAAAGTCTGTTTAGATTACTAACCCTGCATGTGTGAGTGGGCATCGTTTGACAGACAGGCCCATCAAGATAAATCCCACTTCTAACCAAAAAAAAAGATTTGGCGAACAGCAAGCCTCGTGCTTTGTCATGTTGTGAAAAACTCTAAGTGATTTAGAATCAATATGGTACAAGACAAGTATAAAAGGCAAAATTTGAATTTCATTACTTTAAAATGTCAAGAATTGGTTCTGATGGCTTAGGCTAATGTTTTAATTCTTCATCATAAGTGATTACATTTTTTCAAAAAGTAGTACATTTCTTGAAAGTGGCCAAATAAAGAGCTTAAATATTCTCTCTGGTACAACGCACTCGCCTTTGTGCATTTTGTTAGTCTTCTGAGTTTATCCAGATGAGCATGTGATATTAGAAATGACAATCTCCTAACTTACATAGAAAATTTTGTTTTTTATTTTTCTTCATTGTTGGGGATTGAACACAGGACCTTTGCATGTTAACAAAGTGCTGTTATCACTGAGCTATATTCCCAGCCTTATGTTTTTTTTAGTTTAGTTTGTTGTTGTTTTATATTTTGAGACAGGACACTTTTTTTTAATTGTCCATAATGAGTTGCATTATTTCATGGGCAAACGATGAGTTGTTATCCCCAGTTCCCCAATGCTCCTCTTCCCCATCCCAATCGGCTGGATATCTTCCTCCGTGTGTTGTCTGGATCAGTCCTTGGGGCAGGGGATCATGGATAGCCTAGTAGTCAGCCCGGTTCTCCTGGCCCTAGTATGTTGTTACTCAGGGGTGTCATGCCGCTGGATATTCTCCCCCACCACGGCTCTCTTTATATAATGTAAGCTGGTCCTGAACTTTCTATGTAGCCCAGGCTGGCCTTGAACTCTCCATACATCTTCTGTCTCAGCCTTCCAGGTGCTGGAATTACAGGTAGATGTGACCACACCCAGCCAAGCAAGGGTTTTCATTCCCCACTAAATTGCAATGACCTAATGGAAGGTAATACCTCTTTAGGTGATAAAGAGGTGGGTGCACCATGTCACAGCTCCATTGTTGATGTGGCTACATGTACTTGATCTCTGTCTCTGCTAAGCTTGTCTTGAGACAGCTGGTGGAAATAAACAAGTCACCACATGGATCTTCACCTAGCCACTGACTCCTGAGCATGTAGGGACTGGATTCTAGTGTGTCAACGTCTCTCAGCAAATGTAACCTTTGTGATTATGTTTCACAGCTAAATATTCTTCAGGTCATAAATAGGACCTGGAATGTTTCTTGTGTCTGTTTCATTGCATGTGACTGTTATGCATAAAAGTTGGTCGTAATGATACAGAACCATAAAGCACAATTGAGGGTTATAGCCAAACTCTTGTGGCATTTCCCTCAGTAATATGTATAATACCTTTCCAGATAAAACAGCTTTGGATAACTGTCAACGTTTTTATCCACCATATGCTGATTCCTAGGCTAACCTTTCATTTGTTATTATAACTAATATAAACCATTTATGACAAGACAGGATTTGAGAACTTCTTACAAAGACTGGAAACCTCCAGAGGGGAACTTAAAAATATTAATAGAGACGATGCGTGTGTGCTCTCTGTATTGTTTCAAAGGAGAAGTGTGTTGGTCTGAATTTAAAATGCACCCTTGGTGCTTGAACTCTATCCCCATCTGGTGGCACTGTTAGGGAAGATTGTTGAAGATTTTAAAGAGGTCGAGCCTTGCTAGGGGAAGTTTGTCACTCAGGGCAGGGTTTAGATTACAGCCCAGCTGTAATCTCCTCTTCAGTGTGACAGTGTGACAATGACTGTCTGCCATGGTCATATTTTTCCCATCATAACTGACTTCACCTCAAAGCCGTAAGCTGAAAAAAAAACTTTCCTTCTTTCCTTCCTTCCTTCCTTCCATTAGCTGCTTCTGGTCCGGTCACTCCGATGACTCAAGGGTGAAGGAAGATTTGATTAAAATTTTCTTCTGGAAACAAAGTCAAGCATTGGAGTCAGTTACTAGAGTAGGCTGAAAAAGAAACTTTCCTATAATTCTGTAAGGAAAACATCTTGGTCCAGAATCCTATACCTGGAGACAAAGAATTGGGGTCATTAGCATCTCAAGTCCGGTGGTGGTGATTTGTGGTGTGGGGATGTAGCCCAGGGCCTTGCACTCATTAGACAACTATTTGACCACTGAGCCACTGAAACTGTTTTGTAATGGACTGAGGTGATCATAGAGGGGTCTTTCCAGTGTTTCTAAGGCTTGCCACAGACATTTCTGAAGGACAGAGCAGAGCAGTCAGGATGGTATGGGGTAACAGTAGTACCCGGGAGCAATGTTGACCCTGAAACAGGGTTCTTTCTTAGAGGGGATAAAAATATAAGTCTGACTTAGTCAGTAAGTGTATATTAGTTATGACTTTAGCTGTGTTTTAGTGACTCATCTCTCCTAGATAGTTTATATTGATGTGTGCTGTTTTCTCTATGGGAATTGGAGGCAATTACACGCATTGCTTCCCAAATCTGACCAAGAAAGAAACTCAACAATAGGTCTAGAGAAAAGGTGCATCAGTTAAAGGTGCTTGTTTTGCAAAGCCTGCCAGTCCAGATTCAACTTCCTGCTACCTGTATGAAGCCAGATACACAAAGTGGATCATGTGTCTGGAGTCCCTTTATAGTGACAAGAGCACCTGGTGCATTCTCTCAGATAATAAATAATTTTTTTTAACTCCAGGATACTTGGAAAAAGAAGTCTGTGGCTTGAATTCTTTGAAGGCCTTCCTCTTCATTCTACCTGAGTTTGGCCTAGAACTTGGCACTCTTACCAAGTATGCCTGTTGAGTCTCAACACTGGGCAGTTTGGAGAAAGGACACATCTTGCTTGTGTAGCTCTTTGCTTGGTGTGGGAATGGAAAGATGGTTTTATTTTTCTAATTGGAATTTACAACTTTTTGATGAAAGGCCATAAAGAACATGTAGGTGAAGTTAATTCACTCTGGGGTGGCCAGAGCTATGGCTGGACATTAGGTAAAGTGATTGGTCCCTCCGGGAAAGAAATTATTGTGCTGCAGTTTGAATCTTGAATGTCGCCCAAAGGCCCATGTGATAAAGACTGAGAATCCGTGTGGTATCATTGAGCAGCCATGCAAAGTAAGAGAAGAACTAACTGGGAGGTCAGAGGACACAGGGGCATGACCTTACAAGATATTCTAGGACACTGGTCCCTTCCTTTTCTCTTGTGCTTTTTGGCTCTGAGGTGAACAGTTTTGCTCCACTATATAAATCCTGCTATGAGGTGTGGTGTCTCTTTAACCAGACCAGTGGGGTTTCAGTCATGGGCTGGAATTTCCAAACCTGTGAATCCAAATAAAGCTTTTTATTTATAATTTGATTATGTCAGGTATTTCATGCTAGTGATTGGGAAGCTCAGTAAAGCATAAGGTAAAAATTTATCACTTATCATTTATGCTTTTATAAGAAACTTGTCTTTTGATTCTAAAGGGTTTTTATTAAGAGTTTTGGTTTGAGAAGAACTATTCATTTCATACCCTCTTCTCCATATTTCTTTCTAACAGTGATGTCTGCTAAGTATCTTCATAACTATCTTTTATAGCTTCTGTTTTCAGTAAGCAGAATAAAGGAAATGCTCCCTAGTACATAATTTATATTTAGTTCTAAGTTTACATGTTTTTGAAGTGTACAGTAATGGCATTTATCAGTCTTCATCATCCACAGATAAGTCAAACATCGTATAAATTTTTCCTTAGTTCTCATTGATTAACACTTGAGAAAATGAAAAACTAAGAGTCATCTCACTACCAAGTGTCTAGATCAGTTCTTCCTCACTCCCCTTCTCGCCCTCCCCCAATTCTCCTTCTGTCTGTTCCTCTCGCCTCTCAATTATTTTCTGCTGAGACTTGCTACTTGCTCTGCTTCTCCAATATCCTCAAAGGGAAAAAACAAATCACTTCTGTGGATATTATAAATCAGAGCAGTGGTCCATAAAAGCTGAGTGTACCTGGCTGCACTCGCTTATTAAATCAAACTGGGGATGTTGAAGTAGAGAAGATAAAATGTGTCTATCTTTCAAAAACAATACTCAGAGATGAAAGAAAGAAATCAGATGTGGATTACATCTAAACCAAGCATGCTTTTGAAACTTTCCACATACAAAGTCTCTACCTGGGGACTTTGGATGAACTAATTATAGCATCTAGTGTTTTCTTTTTCTTTTGTTCTTTGTTGTTGTGTTTTTTTTTGGAGAAACTTTAGATAAATAAATGCTAGTGCTCATCAGAATACAGGAAGCACTCTGCCCAGAAACCATGGAATTAGCTACCATGATGACTCATGCAGCTCTGCTCTGACAAATTCCTGTTTTAATGTCAGATACTTGGTGATGAATTTCAGGTTTGTCATTTTCTAGATTTGCATAAAGTCCAGCCAGACTGTCTATGCAAATGCTTTTTGTTAATTAGATTTAATTGTACTGCCTTACTGAGTATAGAAATTATATTTACAATAAATATTTCCAATAGAAATTAATTATGTGCAAATATTGCTACAGTAATGAAAATGCTATGAGAAGGTCTGATCTTCCCTCTTCTACAATCAAGAGTTAAATTACAGTCTTGATTGTGGGTGGGTAGAGATATAAACACAGTTTACTTGTCAGAATATAAACTACCATATTTTGCCGCAAATGATTTCAAGTCATATAAATGAATCACTTTTAGAATAAAGAAATTAATTTATGTTCTACTACTCTTAAATGTGTGTGTGTGCATGTATTGTCATAGGCAGCCACACCACTGGGATGAATGAATCTCCAAACCAGGTACAGTTATGGGAGGAAAGGATTTATTGAAGCTACAGATCCAGGAGAAGTTCCATCATGGCAAAAGAGGCTGGTCCCCTTTCACAGGTCCAAGCACAGAGAGAAATCCATCACCAGAAACACACACATAGCAACAAACAGGCAGGGGGAAGAGAGGAGATTTTCTCCCCCTTTATATAGCCTTACAGTGGGGTCTTAACAACCCTTTCCCAGACTGGTTGGCTTCCTGTGTTGCTGGAATTTCCTTCCTTCACATGCCCAGTAAGGAATGTGCAATTCTAGCTTCCTTGAACTTCCTTACATCCTGCCCCCTACTGAGAGGGCTGCCTTCCTGTGAACATCCTCAGAGACCCACTCTGAGGATGTAATCACTAAAATATCAAGTTGACAACAAAACTGAACCATCACATACACACACACACACACACACACACACACACACACATATATATATATATACATATATATATAGTGTGTATATCTTTGAATATTTTGGGATGCTATATCTAATATAATGAACTTTGGGAGGAAATAGGATGTTTCAATACAGAGGCTAGTAAAAAATTAAGTTGTCTACATTCTGCTTGAACTATGATTTCAAATTTTAAATAAATTATAACTGTAGCAGTCAGAATCTATATTAGTTTATTTTAATCCTAACATATTTGAATGTGGAATGTCCCCTGTTGCCTCATATGTTTGTAATGAAGCCTCGTACTCAATCTTCAGCTGGTGGGAACCTTTGGGACGTGGAGCCTTGCTGGAGGAGGTGTGTCACTGGAGGTAGACCTTGAGGTTTATTAGTCCAGCCCAACATTGTTCAACATTAAGTAGCTTATTCTTGCTGCTCCCATACAGCTGATGTGACAAGATGTGATGCCTAGCTTCTGCTCTGCCGTGCTTTCCGTGCTGTGATGAAAATTCCCTCAATATACTAGAAGCCGAAATAAACCCTTTCCTGCCATTAGCTTTTTCTGGTTGGGTATTTGATCCCAGCAATGAGAAGGTAACTGCACAGCTTAACAACTTACCAAAAATTTCACAGCTTCCAATAACTTCTGTGTATGAAGTCCAAGTTCAGCTATGAGACTGTATTAGTTATAGTCTTATTGCTGTGGGGAAAAAAATACCTGACCAGAAGTAACTTATGGAAGGAAAGGGTTTATTTCACACTTACCATCTTGGGTGTGTTGGGAAGGGGAGTTTCATGGGAAAATTTCATAGCTAAGGAAAGGGTTAATTCAATACATACAAGATGAGGAATGGCATGGTCTTGGGAGTAGGCAGCAGATTTCATACTGTCACATCAGCAGGCAGGAAACAGGAGGCAAACAGGAAGTGGGGCTGGGCCATAAAAACCTCAAGGCCTTCCTCCAGTGACCCACTTCCTCCAGCAAGGTTCTAGCTTGTTCTACAACCTTAACACACAAGAGCCACCGGCTGGGGACAAAGTGTTCAAAGACATGAGCCTATGAGGGGCATTTTATATTCAAAACACTGGTTGTTGGCATAACATAGCTCTGCAGTTATAAACTGATATTCGTTTCCTTGCCAGTTGTTGGGTGATATTTGTTCTCAAATTCCAGAAGGCACCTGAATTTCTTGGGTAGTAACCTTCACTTCTTGCCTTTTGCTGCTTTTTGAAATATATCCACTTTTGTTAGGTGGTAATTCCCTATCTGGAGCTTGGGAAATTTGGAATATTTTGGAATACAATCACCTCAGTCTTCCCTGGTTGGAAAAAAAATTGATTGTCTGGAATTTGAATCTTTATAGGATGAAACATCATCTGAAACATCGAGAATTGGCAAGCATACATATAGTGCTTGAAGGAATTTAGAAAAATCTGAAGTGTTTTACTAAACCACAGTTTTGAAATAGGTTACAATTTATGGGCAATAAAGAAGAGAATATTGCTTCCATTAACCAGGAAATTTGGAACATTTGATTTTCACAAACTTTCCAAATAACTTGAATGATGATCATAATATATGGCAAAACTCACCAACCTAAGACTCTCCAATCTAGTATTATGAGAAGAATGGCAAATCTGTTTTTAAAATTATGGCAATTCTGTTATAGAAACATTTAATTCTTCCATCCCTCGGCTTTAAAAGGACATGTGCTCCTGAGTCCTACGGATCTTTTCAGGATGTTTCTACGACACAATAGAATGTAAGAACTAAGGTCAATAAAATCCAGTTTCTGACACAGTTAGTTCAACCTGGAATTTACAGTATTTTTTAAAGAGATTCACAAAATGAGATTCCAAAGTCTTTATTTTTAATCTCTTTGTACATTATATGCCTTTATTAATATGTTTTAAAAAGTGTGTTCTACATTGTGTTTGGTTTTGTGGTGCTAAGAATTAAACCTGTCTGCTACTGCTGAGTTACACCCCCAAACCAAAACCTTATATTTTTATTTTTTTTAATCCTCAGCAGAAATATAGGACAAGCAGACCTTTGTAGAAAGGAGGGGATGTTCTTCTCTTGAATACCAATCAACAGCAAAACCACTGAGCTCTCCATTACAGATGGAGATTTTTTTTTGAGGTAGGGTCTTACTCTAGCTCAGGATGACCTGGAATTCACTATGTAGTCTCAGGCTGCCCTTGAACTCACACCATCCTCTGACCTCTGCCTCCTGAGTGCTGGGATTAAAGGCATGAACCAACATGCCCAGCCAGATAGAGGTTCTTAAGAAAAGAAAGTTGCATGAAAACTATGCTAATAAGAAGATATTTCTGGGCTGGAGAGAAGGCTCAGATGTTAAGGCACTTGCCTGCACAGCCTAAGGAACTGGGTTCAATTCCCCAGTACCCACATAAAGCCAGATGCACAAAGTAGTGCATGCATCTGGACTTCCTTTGCAGCTGCTGGCGACCCTGTGCACCCGTTCTCTCTATCTGTCTCCCCCTCTCTCTTTTCTTGCAAATAAATAAATAACAAAAAAGAAAATATTTCTTTGGAAATACAAGTAGATTAACAAAGGTGCTTAAAAGTTAGAAAGAGATCAATTGTAAGAAAATACTGCTCAGCACCAAAGGTTACATGTGCCATCACCAAAGATTCTGTAAGAATGTCATTTTTTGATTGGAAAATATTTCTAAATCTTGTAACCACTTGATTTTCATAACTATAACACAAAGAGGCAACTTGTTTCCTTTATATTCCTCCTCTTTCTGTACAAGGTGTCCTCAGGACTGGGTGGCAATCTTTCTCCCAGAGTCTGAAGATTGAAGAACACTAATAACCATCATGCCATGTGTTATATGATTAACATGGATAAGTATTTGCATAAAACACTTTGGATATCTCTAGTTCCTTCCCTAAACTGAGTCATTAGATTAATAAGCTCCAGAACATATTTTCCATAATATCTTCCCACCTTAGGGGAGAAAAAAAAAATTCCGCCTCCATCTCCTGGGGTTCCGGCAGATATTGAATATTGAGTTGATGCAAATTAGATTAACAGAAGACAACAGAATGACTTGATGTGAGGAATAGAGACCATGGAAATATCATAAGGAACTAGAGACCCCCAAGAGCAAATTTGAATTGGAGAGAGAGAAAGAGAGAGAGAGAGAGAGAGAGAGAGAGAGAGAGAGAGAGAGAGAGAGATGGCCAGGCAGAGAGGCATGAGCTAGAGTATCTACCTGGGTAGAGAAGTGGCCAGGAAGATAGGGGTAAGGATACCAAGGTTGATTTGGACTTCCTTCCACTTCACCTTCCAGCCCCTGAGGATAGGATGTTATCCAGGGAAAGAATATCTCACATTGGATTTTATCACCATTTTAAGAAACAGAGGAGAGGTCAGAGTGATCTTTGTGCACCTGCTTTCAAAAATCTTTAATTCAAATGTGTATGCCAGAATGGAGCCTGCTTACCTGCTTGCTGCCATTGGATGGCAAACCAGATTTCTGTACCAATGAGGGAAAGTCTCAGGAGCATTTGCCATCTGTTCTGGGCAGTCCCAATGTGGTGTTGATGGCCTGGAGGATTCCGAGAGAGCTACTGGTTTCCAGTCCACATGGGAAGATTGAAGAAGCAGGGTTCTGATGTCCAGAAAGGATGACGAGAGGCAGTACCTGTTCCTGGAACCTCTTTATATATAGGCTGCCACAGGAAGAGCTTCCTGCTGGGTGGGAAGGTCTTCCTCTCTCCTGGTTAATCCTTAGAAGCAACCTCACATACTTACCCAAAAGATGTGTCTCTTGCTTGGTTCCTGATCTGATCCAATCGACGATGAAAATGAACCAGCACACACCTAGATATATGACATTCTTTTCAACAATAGAAGCCCAACTTCATACGGGGGGTAAGTAGGAAAGCCAGCATCTACTGTTCACTGAGGAATGATCTCATTTTCCACATTTAACACCTCCCACAATCCATACCGCCACATATGAAGCAGTATCATTATCTCCATCTGATAAATAAGGGACGTTAAGGCACGTGCCCTAAGAAGGTCTCATAGTGGGGAAGTGTTAATAAATAAAATTAAAATTAAATTAAAATTTGAGCCAATAAAGTCTATGAACTTGTTTGCTCAAATTGGGAGTCCTTGAATAGGAAACTCTTTCCTGGATCAGAAGAAAACAACTTAAATGAAAAAAAAAAAGGCTCTTTTCTAAGTTTTTGCTATGCCCTCTATTCCATCCTTTATCGAAGATGCCAACACAAAAATCATGCAACATCTGCTGACTCGGTTCAATTTCCCAGGACCCACATAATGCCAGATGCACAGTGTCAGGTGCATCTGGAGTTCATTTGCAGCAGCAAAACACCTTGACATATGATCTCTCTCTCTCACAGATTTTTTTTACTTTGTGAATATAACTTATTTATCAGTTAAATTAAAAAGAAAATTTATAGCTTGAAAGACTAGATGACTGACGGCACCACTCATCCTTAAGTACATATAGAAGGGTGGAGGATTTTTCTTTGATATATGTACACGAAATTGGACAAATACAGAGTGGGGGGTGAGATGTGGCCAGGCAGAGAGGCATTCACTAGAGCATGAAATTCACTATATTTTGCAAATAATGTTTCTTATGTAAAGCATAGATATTTTTAATGTATTACCTTTGTGTTTTGAGAGTTTTGCTATTGACATTTGATTTTTTGTTTGTTTGTTTGTTTGTTCCCTGTTGTGGTGGTCAGCTTTCTAGTTGCTGCACAGAAAAAACCCAAACAAAAGCGGCTTGTGGAGGACTGGTTTATTAGGCTTACGGACTCTAGGGGAGACTCCATCCTGGCAGGGAAGATGATGTCCTGAGCAGATGGGTGGACATCACCTCTGCCACAGCATTGCAAACAGCAGCATGAAGGTGTGCCAAATACTGGCAAGGGGAAGCTGGCTTATAACCCCATAAGCCCGCCCCCAACAACACAGCTCTAGCGAGGTTGTAATTCCTGAGCTGCCATCAGCTGAGGATGGATCACTGAGAACACATTCATTTGTTTGTAGGGGACACCTGGATCAAACCATGTGTTCTTGGAATTTTTTCTAAGCATTCATTTAATTTAGTGATTAAATAGAAATTTCCACTTGGGAAATAGAAAAGGGGAACTTTTCCACCAATATCTATTCTCCTTTGCTCTGGCATCTTCTTTCTGAAGGAAGGGTAAAGTGGACAGCAGCTATAGGGTTGAAGCATTAGGGGCTCCTGGAAGCAGGAAATTGTTTGGGGGCTCTAAAAGCATGGGGGGAGGTCACGGGAATTTTCGTAATTCTCATTTCCACTCTCAAAGATCTTGATGATTTTTTTTAATCACCTTATTCTCTAGGAAATTTAATTTGCATCTAATTTTCAGGCGGGGTCACTTCTCACACAGGTAAATCAATTTTCTTTTCTTTCTTTTTCTGGGGTGATAAGGGGCTGGAGTGGTAGACTGAGCCCTAGGGTTACTGGTTAAGCAATCGTCTTCTTCCTAGGCTGCCATTTTCTTCCAGATGACTTTGAGCTTAGCGGAGGAGGATGAGACTGTGAAGTCCTCTGTGGCTCCTTGATTTTGGACCAACTAAACTGATTTCAGACTTCAATCAAAGAACTGTAAGAGAATCAGTGTGTGTGGTTTTAAGGTACGAAGTTTGTGGTCATTTAGTTTTCATCAGCCACAGGAATCCAAGACACTCCAAGGAACACTTTGTTCTTCTAAACTGTCTTCCCTCCTTTCCTTGGAGCAAAAATCCTGTCCATCCTCCATGATAGCAAAGCATAAAAGAAAAAGGAAATAGAAAAGAAAGGCATGGAAGAAACATAACAGAGAGACCATTTAGAAAATATTTTTGGGCTGGAGAGATGGCTCAGCGGTTAAGGCACTTGCCTCCAGTGCCTAAGGCCCCGGGTTCAATTCCCCAGGACCCACATAAGCCAGACCCACAAGGTGGTGGCCCTGGTGTGTTCTCTCTCTCTCTCTCTCTCTCTCTCTCTCTCTCTCTCTCTCTCTCTCTCTCTCATCTCTTTGCTTGAAAATGGATAAATAAAATATTTTAAAAAGAAAAGAAAATATTTTCTTTCATGACTTGATTATTCTATTGTGACCTATCCAGGCCCCAGTTACTTTTCCTCTTTTATCCCTTCCTTCTTTCCTCCTTCTCTCCCTTCTTCCCTCGTTTCTTCCGTTCCTCCCTCCCTTCCTTCCTGTCTTCCTTCCTTCCTTCCTCCCTCCCTCCTTTCCTTCTTGTGTGTATATAATGGTGCACCATGGTCTCTTACTACTGCAAATGAACAGCAGACATTTTGCATCTGGCTTACATGGGTAGCTTGAGAATTGAATGCAGACTGGCAGGCTTTATAAGCAAGCAACTTCAACCACTGGGCCATCTCCCCAGCTCCCTATACTCACTTTGCTTTACAGTTTAATAAACAGAAAGAGAAGATGAAAAAAATAAACATACTTCATAGAAGACTTGAAATAAAGAGAAAGATAAAAAGTAAAACAGCACAGTCTGCAAGCTTTTCTTCATTCTTTTCTGTCTCAATACTTGTTCACTGGGTTCTTCTGTTACTGGACATAACATATGAAATGAGTCATACTAAACCTCACAGACTGACACTTAGGTACACAGCTTCAAAGATGTGTGTCTATGTGAATTATTTAAATGTGGCTTGTCAAAAGTTACCAGCAGGGGAAGAAAAATATCAGTAAGGATCCACAAGTGGAGTTACTTCATACATTATTTAATATTTGTTAAAATTTATTTTCAAGTCTCTTATATCTGACTTTCTTCCTCATAACTATAAAACCTAGGATCAAGAACTCACTATTGAGACCCATGGAGAGTTCATGTCATCAATGTCTGATTATACCTGAAAGCAGATTTATCATTAACAGACTATTCAAAGAATAGTGGAGATATATCTCTGCCTCTGGTCAGGAGCCACATACAAGGCCAATGTCTGCAGCCTGAAAGCTCTCACCAGTTTTGTGTGGTGGAGGCTTGTTTTTTAAGTATCCCTCAAAAGACAGAGGGGGGCTGAAGAGTGGCTAAGTGGTTAATGCACTTGCCTGCAAAGTCTAGCGACCTGGGTTTGAGTCCCCAATACTCACCAGATACACAAATTAGTACATGCACCTGGAGTGCATTTGCCCCAGGAGAGGCCTTGGTGTGCCCATTCTCTTTATCTCTCTCACTGCTTGATAATAAGTTTATTTTAAAAAAATGACAGAAGGCCTGATTCAACTCTGAGCAAAGGTTAAAACTATCTAAGAGGGTTCTCATGTTCAGATATGACACATGGATGCTGTATGTATCAGCTTACGCACATTTAAGCAAGGCTAGATTTTAAAATGCAGACTTCATTTAACACGTGCCAAAGTCACAGGTTATGGATATTCATTGAAAGAGTGGATATTACCTTTTTTCCACAGAACTATTTGTCATATCATAAACACTATCCATACAACCATATGAATGATACTCATTATACAATTTCTACAGCCACAAGTAGCTTTCAGTGTTAGCTCTAAAATATGATTTCCTATTCTTATGTGCTGGGGATAATATTTCATAACTGACATCTTGCTCCTCTTTCTCTCAGATCCCTCTTCATTTTTCTGAACGCCATCATCTCCCAGACTTCTAATATCAGCCAATTATCAGGTCTCATCATTCAGTCCACAAAGAATTTATGGCACTGTACAATATAAAATACGGTTTAAAGTTTATAGGCTACTCAACAGAATTCCATTATACAAAAGCAGTTTAATCTACAAAGGGACTCCTAAGAGGAGAGGATGAGATGTTAAGGGGATGGACTGCAAGAGATAGTAGTGATTAGGTGAGATTACAAAGCAGAAGAGGCTCTGGGGGAAGGAATGGAACTGATGGGAGACAGACAGGGGCCCTGTGAGAGGGAAGCAGATGGATGTGATTGAGAACACAGTATAACAGTGAGGCATACCTAAACAGTGCCACAGTGAAACTCACTGCTGTGTATGCTAACCTAAGAGTGGATGCAAACCTCACGGTTGTGCACATCCACCTGCTGATATTAACAAAGAGAGTGTCCTTGGCTTTGGGAGATGGACGTGTGCTGAGGAGAAGCAACTTTAATTTTTGTTTGTTGGGCACTCGTTACATTGGCATTTATTTTGGTACTGAATTCGATTCTTACTTTTTCTTTTCTCTCTCATTCCTAAGCATACACAATTTACAGTTGCCCTTTCCTCCACTTCGTCGCTTTAAAATATCCTTAAATCATAACTGATTGGATGATACACAGCCAGACGTGGCTCAGTTCCCTGCTGGGGTAGCAAACAAGTCACACGTGATGTCAGTGAGCAATCTCAAATTTATCTTGCCAAAGTATTTAGAACGGAAAGGCAATGATGCGTGTAATCATGGATTTTTGCGAAGAATATCTTAAGTGACAGCCTGGTTGGTTCTAAGGTTTCCTGAGCATGAAATACTTTGAAACAAGGGGAATTCTGTGTAAATGTCGTGTAAGATCTGGGGGTGCACAGGGTAAGTCTCAGGTTTTAAAATGTTTTGTCTCTGTTCAGTTATGAAGATTCCATTTCTTCATTGAGAGGTGGGAATTTTCATTAAATGCTCTCCAGGATTTGTTTCCAGCTGTTGAACTTCAAAATTCACAGTGCCTTTGCACCAAAACTCGTTTTCACGTTCTCCTCACACCTGCTTTAGGTTTTAAAACATCTGCTTTTAAAAGATGTCTCCGTTAATGGCCAGCTGGGTTCCTTCTAGTGTTACTTCATATCAAAGATTTGGCTTGTTCTGTAATATCTAGTCTGCTTAATAAAAATGTTTTAAAAGCTGTCATGAGAGCCGATCACAGGTATGGTGCCGCATGCCTGTAATCTCAGCACTTGGAAGGTAGAGGCAAGAAGATCAGGAGTTCAAGGTCATCCTCAGCTACGTAAGGAAATCAAAGCCAGCCGGGGACACGTTGGACTCTATCTCAAAACACACAAACCAAAACAACAACAAAAAAATCTGCCATAGAATTTGCAGATAGAAGTAATTACAGTACTTTAAAAGATATCTGAGCTACTTTTCTGTAACTGAGAAGCATCTAAATTATAACCTTTTCCAAATGACCTATCTGTCATGTCATGGAAGTGGATGCGAGCTTGTAAACATTGTCAATTGTCACCAAAACTAGGCTGCAGGTCGACCTAGGACTTCTCAGGTAGAGCCCTCAGAACGATGCATTGCACGCAGATCTGAAGGAGCCAGTGGACTGTGACACTTTGGGAAGAGGTGATCCCTCCTGATTAAGACAAAGAAAATCAATTCCTTAGCCAGAAGCCATTAGCAACTGATGGAGTGAGTAGGTGGCTTGGTGGCAGATGAAAGCGTTTTAAGTGCATAAGTGGTAATTTCCTGTTGTTCCCCATTTGACAGATTTATTTCAGGAACTCTCCTAAAGCCCAGAACCTACTGAAGAAAGTTACATTATCTCCTGTCGCCAAAGATATTCTTTTCAGTGGGGTAAATAGACAGTGGACTTTTGTGCCTCCACATCCCCACAGATATTTTTAAATTCTTTCTTTTTCTCATCAACAGCGATATAACGTGAAACACTCTCAGAACACAGCACTTGATCTATATCCTTTTACTTAAAAGCATGTCAGTATCTTTACTACTGACTCTGATATCATCTGACCTGAGATTTAATAGGTAATCTTTTCTCTGGAATCGTGAACAGAGTAAATTTTAATCCAATGAAATAAGATAGCTAAGTGAAAAGTTGGACAGATAGCAGAAATAGCCTTCCTCCAGTTACATTATTGAAAATTATAGGTACAATTTAGAGTTCAGATATAGAGTTATAGATTTCAGCCAGAATATATGAAATGAGTGATGCAGGAAAAAAATGTGAAGATAAAGAAGAACTATAAGTAGTGAAGTATAAATAATGTTAATAAAAATTGGAATTCTTGAAAAGAAACTACTCTAAGAGCCAGCACCCTTCAAACTCTGAGAATAGGAAACACTAAATGGCCATGGAAGCTAGTCACTAAAAACGAACAGGCAGAGGAGAGGGAAGGAGGAAGGTTGACCAGTGGCTACTAAGTTGTAGTTAGATAAGGAAAAGGAAGCAACGGAGTGTTCTGTCATGGTGAGTAGGGTGACATCCAGACTGACAATGCATTATACATTTCAGAAAGCTACAGAAAGGACTGAATATATTACGACGAATATGATGCATATTTGAAGAGATAGATATGTTTAACCTAATTTAAACCTTATCCAGTGTACTCATATATTGAAACATCACATGGTAGTACACCATTAATATGTAATTTTTTTATGTTTTATAAATGGGTTAGAATTAATTTAATTTAAAATTAAAAAACACTTATGGGCTGAGACGATAACTCAGCAGATAAAGACCCTTGCTTTCAAAGCCTGTCCCCTCAGATTTGAATCCCCAGAAGGCAGAGAAGGTGGTGCATATATTTGCATACATTTGCAGTGATGAGAGAACCTGGCATGACCATACACATATTCACACGTAAGTAGATAGTTAAATAGATTATAAATTATAAATATTATAATATTATAAATAGATTACAAATAGCTAAATAGACATTAAGGAATTAATTAAATTATGAAAACTAGCTAACAATATAGGGCTCTATGTATGTCAGCTTCTTTCTATCACTGATAGGATGAAACTGAAATAGCTGAAAAAATCCTACTCAAAAAAAAAAATCCTACTCGATGGAAGTAAAGTCCATTCTGGCTAATGGCTTCATAATTTTCAGGCCATGAGCACTTAATCCCATTGCTTTGGGCTGGTGGCAGCACAGAACATGGAAGTGTATGTTAGAAATCTGTTCATCCATGGAGCCGTGAAGATCAAGAAGGAGGAGGAAGAGGAGGGGGAGGAAGAACAAGAGGAGGAGGAGGAGGAGGAAGAGGAGGAAAAGGGAAAAGACCAGCATCGCTACATTCATTTCAAGGACACATCTCAATGAGCCAACTCCCCTTCACTCACTCCCATTTTCTCCAGATGTCACCCACCACCTTCTTTTTATCACCATGGCTGGCAACCAAGCCCACACCAATGGAATTGTCAGAGATGTTCCTGATCCAAACGACAGCACTTGAGGGAACGTGCCAATAACCCTGCTCAAAATTTCTGAGTTGGGCTTATACTGATGGACTCTGAGACATACAGTGTGCTACTTTAATCTTGATTTATGAAAGCTGTTTCTATCTGACAACTTCTGCTTCTAAAACTTCAAGTCACTTTCACCGATGACAGTGAAAGGCTAAATAAAAACTCTTAGTTTTATACATTCTTACTAAAACCTAATAAAAATAGCATCAATTTCTTTGAGTGGGTGCTGAGACACTCTTCCTTCACCTCTTGTCAAGAATCAAAAAATCCCAAGTAAATAAGAGAGAGAGAGAGAGAGAGAGAGAGAGAGAGAGAGAGAGAGAGTCAGAGCCTATGGTCAAAGTACATCTTTTAAACCAAGCAAAGCAGATACAATTTTTCTGAGCTTTATCTTTTATGTAAGCTGGAGAATGTTACGTGTGGATCCTAGAAACATTTCCTCCACGGAATAACTCCTGCACATCTCTAGCCCCTCTACCCATCATGCATCTCTCCTTGACACTGAGCTGGTGTGTTAATAAGAGCTATGGCTAAGTGAACACTGGACAGGACTATCATCAGTGACCTGTATTCACCAACCAGAATTCAGATCCTATAACCTTGGTGAAGTTGAACCAGGGAGAAGATATTGGTTAATATGTTGAGTCCATCAGGAATGTTGGAAACAAACATCAGGAAATCAGAGGGATGAGAACATGAAGATGGCAAAGTTCGAATGATCAGGTGGGTGGAGAGGGCAGAGCTTGGGGGAGACCCGGGAAGCACTCTTTGATAGAGCATAAACGAAAAAACACACTTTTTCAGAGCCCAAGAATCAAGTTGTTTGAATGACCAGAAAAGTCCATTTTCCTTGTTAATTGCATTTGACTTAAATAGAGTCAAGTTTATGTCCTTAAAAAGATATAAGTGATTCATGGCAAATAAATAGAATTTTAAAATAATTTAGAAAGTTCTTTTATTTTTGTAATAATTTTAACTTCATAGCTCCCATTTCAAAAGCTATGAATCAAAAATATCTAGCATTATACTGTTCCATTGCCATTCAGAGAGAGAGAGAGAGAAAGAGAGAGAGAATGTTATCTGCATGCATATGTGTGTGCATGTTCATTTGTGCACAGGTGCACATGCATTTGTGGGTGCATACAAGTGTGTGCACATGTATGTGTAATGTTTGTTACTAATTCTATAAGCAATTATTCAATAACAATCAAGTCTCAGCTATTGAGAATCCAGAAGAGACCACCATGACTTTATGGGGTGAGAGACAGAGAGGCTCATACTTTACTGAAAACCATTGTGACAGTTACTTTTTCATTGATGAGACAAAACATCTTCTAGAAGTAGTGGATGAAAGGAAAGTTTACTTTAACTTACACTTTCGATGGGAAGTTTCATCATGGCAGGGAAAACATGGTATAAGCAGGAAGTTGGATGATATTAGCAATGGGGAGCAGTCAGTGAGATGGCTTGAACACCCAGTGGACTGGACTAATATACACAAGGAAGGTCTGTCTCCAGTGGCACACCTCCTCCAGCAAAACTCCACCTCCCAAAGGCCCCACCACTTTCCCAAGTTGCCACCAGCTGGGGACCAAGTATAAAAAGCATATAAGCCTCTGGGTGGCTTTTCATTCAACCCACCACAATCATCCCTTTAAAAAAAAATAACAGCCATGGTGGAGGAGAATATCCAGAGATTTTGCCCCCCCCCACAACAACACACAATGAAAAAAAGTGGCTACGTCTTATACAATCCATGGACCCCTATCCCATGGACCAGTCCAGGAAGCCCATATAGGAGGGCCCCCAGCTGTTTGGAGATAGGGAGGAGGGAAATGGGGGTACCTTCACAAGACTTGCTCATACAGTGTATCTAATTATTAACAATAAATAAGTTTTTTAAAAAATAATAATGCCTTAATACTGAGCAGTACAGAGTATCATGGACAGAGGCCCATACACCTTTCTGTTGGCCGTAACTCCATCTTATAAACCTTAAGATTTTAATTGCCAAATTGCTCACTTCCAAACAGTGTCACATTCTGGGTGTGACTCAGCCATGCTGGGAAAGTTGTCTAGGAATAGTTCTGATTTAGCTCCATCTCTTTCAGAAGGAGGTCTGTTAGGAAAAGAAGTGAGAGGGAAGACCCAGCTCTAAAGCAGAGACTGGTTTTACTTCAGGCAGCCTGAAAAGAACTCTGGCCAGGAAGGTCAAAAAACCCTCCCTTACAGACTAGGGGATGCTTATAGACATTGGAAGGGCTTGGATCACTTCAGGTGGTCTGGGTCCTTCCAGGAATGTGATAATTCGGAGGGGTGGTTGGATCACTCTTGAAAACAGAGTTACAATGAAATGACAGTCCAAGTCCAAAGATGGAGTCATTCTGCTTCTAACTAGGTCTCTCTTCACCTTGACTCAATATTTCCGTATAAGGTCATTTGTCCTCAGCCTGATTTGGAGAACAAAGCAACATGGTTCTAGCCACTCAGCTCCTTACTTAAAAAATAATTCTCCTTGGCTGGAGAGATGGCTCAGTGGTTAAGGCAATTGCCTCCAGTACCTACTTAAGCTGGATGCACAAAGTGGCACATGCATCTGGAGTTCCTTTGCAGTGGCTAGAGGCTCTGGTGCACCCATTCTCTCTCTGTCTCTCTGTATGTGTCTAGATCTCTCTGCTTACAAATAAAAACAATTCTCTCTTTCTTATGTTCAAAATCTCATAGAAAAACCAAAGTGGATGTGTTTACTCTCCTGCCCCTCCAGGGTGTACAGTGGTCTCTCTTAGTGTCAAAATAGAGAAAAAAAAACAAGAGTAGAAAATAAACTTGCTATTTGTTTCACTACAGACATTTTCAGAGCTTGAGGCTGGGGAATGGATCAACAGTTAAAGATGCTTTCTTGCAAAGCCTGCTTGCCTGGGTTCAATTCTCTAGCCACCCATGTAAAGCCAAAATGCATAAAGTGGCACAAGTATCCGATTTTGGCATGCCCCTCCTCCAACACACACACAAATAAATAAATAATTTAAAAATAAAACAAAATTTCAATTAAAATTTTAATTAATTGGTATGTTGAATTGTCAAGATGAGTCAAATGTTATGTAATCTCAAATTCCTGTTTACCAGTGATGTCACTCTTGTTACCTACAAGTCTGAAGGAAAAAAAAATCTCTTTCAATTGCCTCTCTGAAAATATCAATAGTGGTGACACACACCTTTAATTCCAGCACTTGGGAAGCAAAAGTAGGAGGATCGCTGTAAGTTTAAGGCCACCCTAAGACTACATAGTGAATTCCAGGTCAGCCTGGGCTAGAGTGAGACCCTACCTCGAAAACCAATGTATGCATACATATATACATACGTATGTATATATCATATTCATGTATATACATGAGTAATCATCCCTCTGAAACAAATTTTCCTTCATTACTTTTGCTAAATGATCACTTATGCTCCATGATCAATATATCTTAGTTACTATTTTATTCTTATGAAATATAAAAATTGAGAAAATAAACCACTTTGATTATTAGTCATAAATCCATCTTTGCATTAGCTATAGACAAAGTGCCTATTTTTACATGGCTGTGGCCACCACATGTGGTTTCATATATTTAAATAATTTAATATTATTGCATAAAATAAGTTTTCTAAATGGCTATGAGGTTTTTCTCATCAGTATATATGGTGAGGCAGCATTTTCTAGTCAGGAATTGGAATTGCTATTTCCTTTTTTATTTCCTCTTTTGAGTTAAGATGCTTTCAATTGCTCCCTACTCTAACAGTTTCAAGGGACTAAGTTTAAAGTCATATCTTTGCTATGTTCAAATTCCTCACACACTCATCTTCCTTTGAAAATTGCTGTTGTAAAGTTCTTTCATGTCCCTCACTGAAGATTACCCTTTAAAAATACCCAGTGAGCTTTGTGGCTTTTGCAAGTGGTTCTTTGACAAACACTGTTGTTGATTTCCCCCCAAGAAGCTTTGAAGAACTGTGCTATCTCCCTCCTGAACCAGAATGACAATTCTGAAGCAGACAGATTGATACACATGCTCTGTGCCTATGAGGAACGTTTACACTGGGTTGTCATGAGTAGGTCATCATTGTAGGTAAACTTTACTTTCATTGATAGCTGTTACTAATTTTTAGTGGAAATGTATTTGTAAATGAAATGTTATCTGACAATTTTTGCTACAGATCAGCCCAGCTAAAATTTCACATTATTTTGTTTTGTTTTGTTTTGTTTTTAACTCAAGGACTTTGGTGAGCAAACAATTGCATCAGAAAAGTAAATTACCCATAAGTCTTTTTAGTATTCAGCATGACACAAGGGTCCTCCTCATCCTCCTTGGGACACATTCTATAATACCAATGGATGCCCAAAGCCGTAGATGGTTCTAAGCCCTGGAAATACACATAGTATACCTACATACCTATGATTACACATATATGCATATCTGTGATACAGTTTAATTGATTAATTAGGCACTTAGAAGATTTATAACAACCAATAATGAAATCAAATAATTAAAACAATATACTGTACTCAAACTTGCTCAATGCTTATGAATTTTGTATTTCTGGAACTTTTCCAATTCTGGACCGCAGTTGCCTCCAGATAATAGAATCAATGAAAAATTAAAGTAGATGAAGGAAAGCTATTATGATATTTCACTCGTGCAAAAGTCAAATGTCTGTCCAGTTTTACTCAGACTAATGAATTTTTAATTAGTTAATTGACAATTTACATCTTTGAAAAAATGTAATTTGATCATATTCCCCTCACAATGTCTTCTTTCACCACTTTTCCCTTCCTTCCTTCCTTCCTTCCTTCCTTCCTTCCTTCCTTCCTTCCTTCCTTCCTTCCTTCCACTGAACTCCTTCTTCTATCCAACTAATCTCACTTCCGTTTTAATGACTTTTTTAACCAACACAGACCTTCATAATATGGATCTTAGCAATATTTAGGCACGAATACTGCAGGCAGGCAAGAAACAGACAAATAGGAGGGCTGGACTGCTGAGAAATGATCTTCTCCAACACTCAGTTAAGAACCTAGGAATCAGGCTAGAGAGATTGCTCAGTGGTTAAGGCACCTATTTGCAAAGCCTGGCAACCTGGGTTTGATTCCCCAGTACCTGTATAAAGCTAGATACAGACTGGAAAGATAGCTCAGTGGTTAAGTTGCTTGCTTGCAAAGCCTAACAGTTCAGGTTCAGTTCCCCAGTACCCACATAAAGCCAGATGCACAAAGTAGCACATGCATTTGGAGTCTGTTTCCAGTGGCAGGAGGCCCTGATGTACCCATACTCACCCTCTCTGTCTGCCTTTTTCTCTCTCTATTTTTCTCTCTCTCTCAAATAAATAAATAAAATGTTAAAAATATATAAATAAATAAAGTCAAATGCACAAAGTGGTGCACGCATCTGTAATTCATTTGCAATGGCAAGAGGCCTTGACATGCCCCTTCTCTCTCTGTCTCTTTCTCTGTCTCTCTCTGTGTGTCTCTCTGCTTACAAATACATATGTAAAACATACATGTAAATATATTACATATATATGCAAAAAAGAACCTATGAAGTAGGTGCTCTTCTACGACTAGGAACACAGATTTCTTATCTGAACAAACACAAGTCTTCATAGAGTTTACATTATAAGCTGAAGGGAAAAACAGTAAGTAATTTAAAATAGGTTGCAACTAGAAAATGTGAGGGTGATGAATGCTACAAAGAAAAAGCTGATAGGCAAGATGTACCCACTAGTGCAAAGGTGGCATGTCTGTTATCTGGTAACCAATAGGAGGAATTCATGCCTAAGTCAAACAAAACCCTATCAATGAGAAAGGCATAAGCCCTGGAGTAGAAGCTTCTGCTGTTGTTTGGCTACATAAATATATTATGACCACCAAATTGCCCTCAAAATACTTATGTTTATGCCAATACATCAGTGCTGCCTTTGCTTTTAGTTAGAGAAGCTTCTATTTTCAGATGGCAATAACTTTGAGGGTAAAAACAAAGACATTTTATTTAAAAATCTGAATCAGAGGGCGGAGAGATGACTCAGTGGTTAAGGCACTTGCCTCCAGTACCTAAGGCCCTGGGTTCAATTCCTCAGGACCCACATAAGCCAGACCCACAAAGTGGTGGCCCTGTTGCATTCTCTCTCTCTCTCTCTCTCTCTCTCTCTCTCTCTCTCTCTCTCTCTCTCTCTCTCTCTCTCTCTCTTTCTCTCTTTCTCTCTCTCTTTCTCTCTCTCTCTCTGCTTGAAAATGAATAAATAAAATATTTTTTAATCTGAATCAGAGAAAACTGAAGCAGAAATCAGAAACGTGAAAGGAGGTAGATGATTTAAACAGGGCTGTTGGGAAGCACCTTATAGAAAAGACATGAAAATTCTCCAGTGGGTGACTATAGGAAAAGCAGATCTATAAAGAACTCAGAAAGAATCCTGAAATTCAGAATTTGAAACAAACCCTAGATGTCACAGTGAACTCCTGTAGCATCTGGGGTGATTTAAATGTGAAATATCCCCCACAGCTTCAAATATTTATGAATAAGCCTCACACTCAATCCCCAAGTGATGGCAACTTGGGAGGTGGAACCTTTCTGAAGGAGGTGTGTCACTGGGGGCATGCTTCATCATATCAACACTTGTTTTTGTGTCGTTGTAATCATGCTTTATTAGAGCTGCATATCAAAGTTATCTGTCTTGGCAGAAAACAGACAGTCCCTATATATTTGTATATTTGGGTGAAGAAAATCCCATATGGTCTAAGTCAGTCTTGCACTAATAGTTCATGTGGAGTGAGGAGGAGCTGGGTTTTTAGTCTTCTTAGCAATTTGGGGTTTGTTTCTAAATTTTTTTTTTTTGTATTTGATATCACTTCACAGCAATTTCTAGCAAGGAAACATAATTTGTTTTTTCCTCCTCTCTGGAATGTTTTTGTCTTTTATTTCTTTTCACTGAGGTGTATGAAGCTGCAAGGTATGGGTTTATGAAGGGCCATTTGGGGAATATTGTCATTGCATGTACTTAAGCAAAGCCTTCTTGAAGGCACCACAGAAAATAGTTTTAGAAAGAATACAGCCAATCACAATCAAGGTCACTCATGACTCAAGCTCTGTCCAACCCTGCTGAGCTAGAAAGAAAACTACTGGAGTCCATATAAACTGAAGTGGTTTTTGTCTATCTCTATCTCTGTTTTTACAACAATGATATTCTAAGTTGTCTTCTGTAAGTTATCACTTTACATAGCAACTGAATTTCTATTAACATAAACTGTAGACCATATTTTTTCTCCTATAAAGAAGAGAAAGTGTGGGAGAACCTTAATTCTTTTTATGCTCAGTTCTGGATTACATACGTGTGTTATTTCATTTAATTTCTCTACACTGTATTTTAATTTCTGTCTGTTTGCTTTTTTATTTGCATGTGTGGAGCAGGGGATGGGTGGGAGGGGGAGATATGTGTACCAGAGCCTCTTACTGCTGTAAATTAACTGAAGATGCTTGCTCCACTTTTTAGCATCTGGATTATATGGGTGGCTTGAGAATTGAATTCAGGCCAGCAGGCTTTTCAAGTAAGTACCTTTGTTCTGGTTTGTTCCAGATGTCTCCCACAAATAAATGTGCTCTGAATGCTTGATCCCCAGCTGCTGGCAGTTTGGGAATTAGAACCTCACTAGTGCTGTGTTGTTGTGGGCAGGATTTTGGGGGTTATAAACCAGCTTCCCCTTGCCAGTGTTTTGCACATCTTCCTGCCACTGTTTGCAGTGCTAAGGCGGAGGTGATGTCCACCCCTCTGCTCATGCCATTGTTTTCCATGCTATCATGGAACTTCCCCTTGATTCCATAAACCAAAACAAATCCAGTCCTCCAAAAGCCACTTGGGTTGGGTTCTTCTCTGCAGCAATGAGAAGTTTGACTACAACAGATTTGGTACCAGAGAGTGGGGGGTCATTTGTTGCTTCTAGAACCCTGATTCTGTGGCTTTGGCCTTTTGAAACTGACTTGCAGGAGGAATGTGGAAGGATTTGAAACCATGGCCTAAGAGATGCCTGACAGTACTGTAAATATGGCTTTATGGACTATTCTGGTCAGAGTTAAAAGACATGTAGTCAGCCGCATGCTGCTGGGATGAATCTCCAAATCAGGCACAGTTTTGGGAGGAAAATATTTATTAAAGTAACAGATCCAAGGGAAGTTCAATGATGAAGAAAAAGGCTAGCCACCTTTTGCAGATCTAAGCAGAGAGACAGAGATCCATCACCAGCAACTCAAGCAAGCATAATCTCACTACCAAACAGCAGGACTGCCAGACTTGAGCTCTGGCTGTTCTTTGCATATCTATAGCTGCTTCACTGGCCAATCAGGGATTTCATGGCCTGTTCCAAATACAACATTTCAGCAGTAGGTCCTGAAATTGTGTGTACCTCATGACCCACTCCATGCATGCATTCCTCATACTTCCAAAAGCAATACCAGGTATGCAGAACACAGCCATTTTGTTAATTCAGGGACAAAATAAATGTGACTTTGAAGAACAGATTCCTTCCTTTCATTTATTTCCTTTCAATAGTTTGCACAGTCCATCATTCAGTCGTTCCTAGGTGAAAACACCTCAGGCATCTCTCCATTTTTTCATATAAAGCAGTTGGGCCATAATCAAAAACCAGTCTCTGTGCCAGTAAGTTAAACTTGCTTTAGGTTTTTCCAACTTTAAAACTTAAATCCTCAGTTCTATATCCATAGCCAAGCACAACAGTCCATTACTTAAATTTAACCTTGTTCAAACTCTCTGGGCATGGGCAGTAGGATGCATCCACCCCTTAGCCCAGGAACACAGTTCTGTTAAAGTTTTCTGCAGTCTCTCCTTCACCTTAGAAAGTTCACAAGCCAAGCTTCCAAATGCAATTCTCTCTGTACTGAGCAGTTCCAAATTATCACCAGAATAGTACGTAAAACTTGGCTTACCGCTCTAGAAGGCATCTTCAGTTGCAAGTACCAAATCCATGTCCATTTCTCCAGCACGCAAGTTCCAGAAGACAAAAATCCACATGGTCAGATTCATCTCAGCAAAATCACCCCACTCCTAGTACCAAATCTATCTTAGTCAGCTGCATGCTGCTGGAATAAATCTCCAAACCAGGCACAGTTATGGGAGGAAAATAGTTATTAAAGTAACAGATACAGAGGAAGTTCAATAATCAAAGTTTGGCCCCCTTTCACAGATCCAAACTGAGAGAGACCCAGCAACAGCAACTCTATCAAGCACAATCTAACTACCAAACAGCAGGACTGCCAGACTTAAGCTCTGGCTGCTTTTTGCATATCTATCACTGGAATTTTACATCCACCCCAGAATCACCTTCAGGCTGGAGCCTAGACTCCAACCTAGGTGACACCTCCTCCAGCCAGGCAGCTGGGGAAAAACATTTACACTTTTGAATCTATTGGGGGACATCCATTCAAACTACTAGAGACTGCAAGGTTTGGCTTAGAAGGGTGAGAAAGAACCTTGTTGGAACTGTGCTGGAAGCAGTTTGTGTGAGAGGCTTGCTGTGTTCTGCCTGGCAGTGTCCTGAGAACTTGTGTAGGGTTGCTTTGCATGGAAATGGACTGGTGTAAGCAGATGGAGATGGCACAGAAAGAAATGAAGTCTCTGGGCTGAAACTGCTGCCCATTCAGCTGCAATTGTTTGAGAGATTACATCCATTGAGATTGGGCCAGCTGACCTGCAATGGGACAGCAGGAAGAATGCAGACTCTTTTGAAGTAAGGGGTCTGAATGCTGAAGGAGGTTTCCTGCTCTTCAAAGTTGGCTGTGTTCCCCCCTAGATGAACAAGTTGGTAGCCCACCTGGGTCTATGGAGTAGAACAAATGCAGGGAGAGAAAGCCATTGGATTTGCAACATGGGTTTGGCCATGGGCAGTGTGTTAGAATGCCTGCATGGAGTCCAGTGGAGCCATGACAATGAACCATGGGTTGCAGTGGAGACCCAGTGAAATGCCAGGACTATGGGATGGCTGCCAAGGAGAGCTTCCGTCACAGGATGGACTTTCCCGACTGTGAGTAGCCAAGCTAGAGGGGTAGAATTGGATCTTAGAGATAGAGTTTGATGTTGCCCTGCTTGTTTTAAATCTTGTATTGGTTTGATCTGTTTTTGCCATGCCCAATGCTCTCTTTTGCAGTGTGAATGTTCTGTTATTATGGGTTTGCTTTTTGCTATTATGGCTCAGTGGAAAGAAAAACTATAGGGACTTATGGAGTTGAGCTGAATGCATTGTATTTTACATCGTGTGTAATTATAAGTTTTTGGGACCAGGGGTAAAAACATTGTTATGTTTTGATCCAGGTGCCCCCCACAAACAAATGTGTTCTGAATGCTTGATCCCAAGCTGATGGCAATTCGGGTATTAGAACCTTGTTGGAGCTATGTTGTTGGGGGTGAGCTTATGAGTATTATAAGCCAGCTTCTCTTTGCCAGTGTTTGGCACACCTTCCTGCCCCTGTTTGCAGTGCTGTGGCAGAGGCGATGTCCACCCCTCTGCTCATGCCATCATTTTTCCTGCCATCATGGTGTTTCCCCTGGTGTCCATAAGCCAAAATAAACCCATTCCTCCACAAGCCGCTTTGGTTGGGTTCTTTTCTGCAGCAACGAGAAGTTTGACTACAACAACCTTTAGCCATTGAACCACCTTCCCTCATTCCTATTTTTAAATGAAAAATGGAGACTCTGAGATACAGTACATTATTGCATCATGTGTCTCTTAGTCCATAGCAGATCCTCCAAAATTTCTATTCCCAAAGACACTTGCTGATTCCCATTGTCTAGTTACTTATTTTACTGTTAGAGCTGAGTCAAACTTTAGTGTCCATAGGAAGATTCCCACAAGTACAAAATCAATCTACAGATACTCAAATATCTTCTGTAAAAGGGCATAGTGTTTGCATATAACCTATGCACATGCTCCTATACTTCATTCAAATCACCTCTGGATTACTTATGATACCTAAAACATAGAGCCAATGCTATACAAGTAAGTGTCATGCAGTGCTGTTGAAGGAGCAATGACAGTACAGATGCAGGATGTTTATTCACATGCTTTCACTCTGGGAGTGGCTGAATGCACAGCTGTACAACCTGCAGATGTGCAAGGCTGTCAGCATTCACATGACATCAAACCCATGAGCTGGAGTAGTATTGGGAGGGGGACACAGAGGCAGGAGGCGCTGTCTTTGCACTCCCAGCTGTATTATGCAGGCTGAGTCTCACTAGGAAGCTGAGCCACCACCCACATAGTTCATATCTTAACATTATAGTGACTCTGATTCTTAGTAGTTCTGATCAGTGTGTTCTGAGGGTTAAGTATTCTACACTCTAATGTGTAAAACTATTCTAAACCAGGTCAGAAAGAGTGAACCTCATAGCAATATATATATATATATATATATATATATATATATATATATATATATATATATATATATATATATAGTGATCATATGTGTATAATGATTTTTAAATGAATTACTTTGTGTGTCTGTGTGTATAGGTGCACCAGGGTCTCTTGCTGCTATGAACATATGCCTGTATTGTCTGGCTTTACATGGTTGCTAGGGAACTGAACCTGGGCTGGAGGCTTTGCAAGCAAGTGCTTTTACCTGCTGAGCCATCTCCCCAGGCCCCTTCATCATATTCTTAATATAGTACTTCTATCCATTTTTTCTCTTTCTGCTAAGAAAGTCATTTGAGAATCTGGAAATGTCCATATCAAATTGCCAGAGACATCTGTTTAAACCTCCTAGTCAAAAAAACCACAAGCCAACCACCCTAGAATGATTTTCAACAATTCAGCATCCCTTTATCTAAGCAGTTCTTAACTGCATTCAAGACAGCCTAATGAGTATGTACCCATCTGCATGTGTGAATGACAGATGTGGAGAACAGTCATTGTAAGAACCTTCCCCTCTGTATGACTGGGGCCACTGCCACAGCCAGCACTTTGGACACAATGCTGTCAGTACTCTCACCTAGGAAGAACGAACAATGTTTTGACACCTGGATTCAAACCCATTAAGCAGAAGCCACCTTCTGCTTTAATTATCCATGATTGTCTTTGTTTGTAGGTAAGTGTAGAGATGACACAGCTTTTATCATTTGTTTCAAATCAGAGTAACTGTTTTCTAAAAATACCTCCCATAGATTGGCTTGGCATTTTTAAATGTCAGTGTGAAGAATTCCATGGTGGTCATGTAAAATATTCAGAAAATGTCACACACACACACACACACACACACACACACACACACACACACACACACACACAAAGGGGGGGTCTTGAATTATTTTCAAAGCTTTTTAATGATCAGCAGGGAGCAGAAATCAGATAGAAAGTACAAACCTTAGAAAGTGTGTGACTCGTGCCTTTAATCTTAACTTGGGAGGAGGAGTCAGAAAGATCAGGTGTTCAGGGCCATCCTCAGTTACATAATGAGTTCAAAACCACCCTAGGCTATATGAGACCTTGTCACAAAAATGCAACAAAGGGGAGGAGAGAAAGAGAAGCATCAAACTTATTTTAACTTTTTAATGATAGCTTCCGTAATCATAGACCATAAACCACGATGATTCCCTCCCTCATATCTCTTCTCCCTCTCAATTAGTCTCTGTTTCGAAACATCAAACTTTGTAACATTATTTTCTCTTTCTGATGAAAACGGCAATGTTATGATCCAAAAACAAAGTGAAAAGGGTCTCCCACTTCAGTATACATGGCCTTGGGCCAGACACTTGACCATCCTGAACAGATGTTGCTTGTTGATGTGATGGTTACTATGGTGACAAAACTCTTCTGGCTAAGTTCACGCATGCTTCTCATGACGTATGTATATAAAATCTGTAAAGTAATTGTGCACACATCAGTCTCCCTGTGGTGCATACTCAGTGACACTTTGTGATCGCCATCCTCCTTCCCCTGGTTTTATCTCTAACTCAGTTGCTAGAACAGAGTAGCATGGCTCTTAATAAATATACAAGAAGTATTTGTATGAAGAAGGAAGTCTCCGTGTATGGATCGCTACCTAACTCAAAATACATGTTTTGATATAAGACCCATGTCTGTAACCTTTATTGTTTTACTAAATAAAGGGGAAGTTGTAAATAATAAGTTGGTAAATAAAAAGAAAGGCCAGATTTGCTCTTGGGACAACTATTTTGCCCCCACGTGCATCTTGTAAGGAGTGCCTGAAGGTCTTCCATCTGCCATTAGAAAAAGGGGCGTGGTTGGACCAGATGAAACCTAAGGCTTGTGATTCTAAAAGCCTTTTGTCATTTTGAAGTGAGTTGGACCATATCTTGCTCTGGTAAGAATACCAACGTAAAAATAAATGGGTACATTTGGGAGAAAAATAAGCTTATTGATGCACTTGTGTCTGACTCCTTCCAAACATCTTTTGAGTTAGATTGTGACAAGAAATATTTTTTAAATTATTTTTGATAATCACCTTAAAAATAGCATCCAAAAGTAGAAGAAAGTAAGTGTGCTTGCCAAATACCTTTGATTCCATGTCAAACATAACTAGAAATTCCCAAAAAGCCAAGGTAAAAGAACATTGAACAAGTTTCAGGAAAGCCTTAAGTTTCCTGATATTAAAAGAATTTAAAATTTTAAAAAAGGATTCTTTATCTGATACATTTTTTAAAAAAAGAAGACAAAAGAGGGAAATAACAGGCAATATCTGTTTCTGTGAATAGATAATTCACAGATAGAAAAACATACCTAAAGAAGTAAAAAATAGGCAGAGGAGCACAGACCTTCTAGAAACAAAAAACACACTAATTACTGTGTCAAGAAAGTGACCATCTGTCTTCATCAGGTTGATGTAGGCTGAAACATTACAAATGAAGATGAAAGTGTAGAGAAATGGGGACCCTATTGGAGTGGAGTATAATTGGAGTATAATAGTTGGAGTATAATTTAGTCTTATAAAGAACCTCACCAAATCTATGGCCTTATGTATATGCATACCAGAGAATCAGCCATTGTATTGGTGTTTATGTCTTCCATAAAGCACTATGGGCTCAAGAAAAGATGCATGTTGATGTTTACACCAATGCTATTACCGTTAGCAGATTTGCCAATGTGTGAGCAGTACAGCACATATGAAAACAAGAGCTTGGAGTATATTAAGCATTGTGAGTAGAACTTTAAAATAGTGTTGAACAGAAAAAAGTTATGAATACAACTAGGTATTCATACCACGTGTGTGTAAATTAACCACCCAATGCCAAAGTTGACAAAACTTTTCTGTGCATATATGTGCCTGTGTTCCTGTGTAAAAGACTGCACATGAGAACACAACTAAATGAGTACAAAAGCTAATTATGGTAGCAGAGGTCCAGGAAACTAAGGAGAGAAGATACCAGGAAAAAATAGTTTTAAAGAACTTGTATTACATTATTGTCGCTATGACCAAATATTGGACAAGAAGCAGCTTCAGGAAGGAAGAGTTTATTTCACCTTACAGCCCATCATGGACAAGAAGCAACTTCGGGAAGGGGGAGTTTATTTCACCTTACAACCCATCATGGCAGGGAGGACACAGCAACGGGAGATTGAGTCCAGTGAGGAAGCAGAAGGGATGAACACTGCTACTCAGTACATTTTCTCCTTCTGACAGAGTCTGGAACCCCAGCCCATGGAAGGTTGCCACACACAGTTAGGGTCAGTCCTCCCATCTCAATTCAATCTAAGCTAGAAAATCAATCACACACATTCCCTGAGATTTGTTCCCATGACGATGTCAACTTGACAACCAGAGATGAACCATCACAGCAATAGAAGAATTAAACACTGGAAACCTAGAGAGACTCCTCATAGGAAATGACATTTAAAAATCAATTGTGTTTCCACATCATGTGCTATAGTATTGCCTTCCACTGTCTGCAACTTAAAATGTAGGTGAAAAAATACTACCTTTAAAAAATAGATTTCTGGGCTAGACGGCTCAGAGGTTAAGATGCTTATCTGCAAAGTCTAACAACAACCCAGATCCAATTCCCCAGTACCCACATAAGCCAGATGCGCAAAGTGGTGCATGCATCTGGAGTTCCTTTGCAGTGGCTAGAGGCCCTGATGCATGCATTCTCTCTCTTTCTCTCTCTCTCTTTCTCTCCCTCTCTCCTTCTCTCCTTCTCTCCATTCCTCCCTCCTTTCTTCCCTCCCTCTCTTTCCCCTTTCTCTTTCTCTCTCTCTTTCTCCCTGTCTCTTTTTCTGTCTCTCTCTGCTTATAAGTAAATAAATAAATATTTTTTAAGTAGGCCAAAGGAAATTTAATAAAATAGGAATGTTTGGTGGATTCACACTAATGAAATGTCATGAAAAGATGTCTTCAGACAGTTTACCTTTTGCCTCTCTCAACTGCACACTAAAAATTATTTTTCTACACATTTAAAAGTTGAAGTAAAAAAATAATAAAAACAGTAAATAGGCTCATGAGTCTCCAGCCCTCTCTCAGAAGATAATGGTAGTTAATAATTGCTGGGGGAGGATCAGTGGTTCTTTTCAATGGTGGAACTACGGGCAAGTACTTGGAAGGAGTGGGAGGGGATAAGAGAAAGTAATGATCAAAATACTATATGTGTGTGTGTGCGTGTGTATATATACAAAATTGTATAAACAAATTAAAAATAGACAGTAAAAATACCGACTCTACTAAAGAATCCTCATGAAAACTGAGCCTGAATCCCAAAGCTTTCTTGGGCAGAGATAATGCAGAGCTGAGTCACAGCACTGGAGGGAAGGGCTGAATCTTTCACTTTTCAGTCTCTTCCCAGTTCCTAGCACTTAACAAGTACTCAGTAAAAATCTAAAGACTGAAGAGCAAGTGTATTTTTTACTAGCAGAGTATTCTTACTCATGGAGCTAAGCCTGAAGGCAGATCTGGAAACATAAGAACACCATTCTCATTAAGTCAAAACTTATAGCTTGATCAACTGTACTCTCGCATCGCAATGTCCACAGTCACTGGAAGATAAAAAGGCAGTTTTTGCCTTGACTTTTTCTATTTGTGTATTAGACTTCCCTAGAGGTACAGAATCGACAGAATGAATTGTACTAAAAGAGAATTTGTTGGATGAGTTTATGGCACTCCGACAATAGTGGTCTGAAGAGTTAAGGAACTCAGTAGCTGTTCAGTCCACATGGCTGGATGCCTCAGTGGGATTCCTGAAGATTTGCTGGTCTTCAGTCCATGCTAGAAGGCTGAGGAAACTTGGTTCCAATGCCAAGGAAGGATACACTAAGAGGAGAGACAGACATGCAAGGGAAGGCATCATTAGCAAGCAACACTGGCAGCCAGGTGATAGGGGAGGGTCCTTTCCTCTCAGAGTTTCCTTACATAAATAAAGCCCACCACCAGGAGGGTTGTCCACTCTGGGGGAAGGGATCACTCTGGAGGAAGGACCTCCTCCTTCAGTCAATTCTTTCTCGAAACAACCTCGGAGACTCACTCGAGAGCAATGACTATGGATTCCTAATCAGATCGAGTTGACAACAGAACTTAACCCTCACAATGCATCAACTCTTCCAGAAAAGAAATCCAGATATTTTCAGCCTTATAAACCAAAGCTGGGGTAAGAGTACAACTTAGCCCAGCACTTACTTCATTGATGGCTGCATAAAAACAGTGGTTCTATTTCAAGACACGGTTGTTTTCACGTTTGAAAGGAAAGTCCAGATTACTAACAGGAGCAGAAAAAGGAGAAAAACATACAAAATATTAATGAGGTCAACTCTGCTAGGTTCCTCCTTAACTTGTACTCCTGGACTTAGAAAATATGTTAACCTTTCACTACTACTTACCAGTAAATATGATTGCTTGCTGCTTACTAAGATTAAGTTTTCCATTATAATTTTTATTATTTGGAATTATTTTCAGCTTCTCTCGATGTTGAGTCACACTTTAGGCGTGGATGTGGGCAAAATTTAGCATTCTTTTCATGGCAGGAAGTGGGAAGTAGACATACAATTGAGTTCCTGACTCTCCTATCACCCTAATGATACCCTGTTTAGGAATATTTTAACAGGGAACTATGGAAAGAACTAATCTTATATAAAGGGTATATAATTTGTATATGGTGGTATTTAGGTTTCAGGAGCTGTTGGGAGCATCTCTGTGTGGTGGGTGTGTGGGTGTGTGCCTGTGTTTCTCTAGGCCTAAATTCCCTGGGGAAGCGAATTGAGTGACTCTACCTAATCCTGCAACATAAGAGAAGTATCTTATTTAGTAACCCTTATTATCACAGCAATAAATCCCCTAAATGACTTGATTACCATAATACAACCACCCCCCAAAAAATCCTTGGGTTATCTATATGTTATGTTCATCCTATGTAGGCAATTTTCTTCTACAAAGACATTTGCTGAAGTGTTAATTAGCTGTTGTACAATAAGCATTAAAAGGACTTTTCATTGAAGAAAGGACTTACTTGCATAAAAAATTAATCTAATATGTTTAACTATTACTTACTCATTTCGTCAGATGAATCTAAAAGGATAGAAGTGTTATAAGCTGGGTTGTTAGAATCTATGTCGAAGAGCAGGGAGGAAGAAGTGTCTTTCACATTATCATTTGTTGCAGTCAGCTTTCTAGTTGCTGCGCAGAAAGAACCCAAACAAAAGTGGCTTGTAGAGGAATAGGTTTATTTGGCTTACGGACTAGAGGGGAGACTCCATCCTGGCAGGGAAAACGATGGCATGAGCAGAGGGCTGGACATCACCTCTGCCACAGCACTGCAAACAGCGGCAGGAAGGTGTGCCAAACACTGGCAAGGGGAAGCTGGCTTATAACCCCATAAGCTCGCCCCCAACAACACAGCTTCATCGAGGTTGTAAAACCCAAACTGCCATCAGCTGAGGA
>PVHP010009837.1:0-50346 GCA_004024765.1 Zapus hudsonius | reverse complement strand
TCATTCACTGCTGGTGGGATTGCAAACTTGTTCAACCACTATGGAAAGCAGTGTGGAGACTTCTGAGCAGAATGGACATAATCCTTCCAATGGACCCAGCTATCCCTCTTCTAGGCATCTATCCACAAGATGTCACATCTCGACACAGAAACATTTGTACAACTATATTTATAGCAGCTCAATTCATAATAGCCAAGAACTGGAATCAACCCAAATGCCCATCCATGGAGGAATGGACAGCGAAACTGTGGTATATTTATATGATGGAACTCTACTCAGCTGAGTGGAAAAATGACATATCGAAATTTAGGAAAAAATGGTCTGACTTTGAGCAGATCTTACTAAGCGAACACTCAAAAGAACAGAGAACTGAACGCTGCATACTCTCCCTCATATGCGGTCTTTAACCAGGATAACTGTTTTCTTTATGCAGACTAGTAGAAAGAAGTGAGAGGTTATGAATGAGGGGTAAGTGAAGAGGGGAGGGGAATGGCTTAAGCAAGAGGCCAATCCAAATTAGGTTCAAAAACATAAAATCCTCACAAGCATACTGTAACCTAACAAGTAAATAGTGGGCGTCAACTGGCAAGAGGGGTCATGAGTAGCAGGGGAGAATGTCTAAGTGTGTGAATAATTGAGCAGTCTGAAAGCCCCAGGTCCCAGTCACCAGTCCCTTCCCTCACTGAGCTGTTGACCAAAGTGACCCATAAGGTTCCAAAAACAAGACAGAAATCTGTCAAGGCTCTTGAACACCCTCCCCAGGCCTGAGACAAAATCCTGTTGCTGAAGAAACTACAGAATTCCATCAATCTTCATTGAGAGTCCTAGCGAGGTCTGGAATGGTAACCAACCCCCAGATGGCAGTTAGTGAAGGGCTGGGGGGCAATGCACAAGCTGCCAGGGGAAGCTGACCAGCGATAACTGGAGTAACAGACCATTGGTATGAAAAACAAGACAGAATTCTGTCAAGGCTCTTGAACGCCCTCCCCAGGCCTGAGACAAAATCCTGTTGCTGAAGAAACTACAGAATGTCATCAATCATCATTGAGAGTCCCAGCGAGGTCTGGAATGGTAACCAACCCCCAGATGGCAGTTAGTGAAGGGCTGGAGGGCACTGCACAAGCTGCCAGGGGAAGCTGATCGGCGATAACTGGAGTAAACAGACCATTGGCATTAAACATAGTCTGCGGCCATGAATAGGCTGGATGCAGTTCCTACTGGGAGAGAACAGCAAACCAAGAAAGGAGCAATTGTGCAATGAAGGAGCCTGGGCCTGGGGGAGACAATCAACAGCTATTAAATTCGGCCAAATATTCCACTCAGTGAGGGGGAACCCTAGATTGGAAATGGGGTATTTAGGGCAATATGCACCGGATCCCATACTCTTGGGCTCCCAAAAAAAGATGCACTATGCGAACGTCTGACAGGGAGGCTACTAAAAATAGAAACTAGGTAATCCAGAATGGTGTATATTTGTTAACCTATACTGTTCTCACTCTCCGATGGTGTATGTATTTTTCAGAAAATAGCGAGTGAGCTGTGGCCCATATAACCCTACCACCCGACAGCAGGCAAAAAGCTGAGATCATGGCAAGAGATGAGCCACCAAAGTCATATTGTGCAGGATCCATATGGAACCCTACAGAGAAGGACGGGATGAACAAGGGACCCATAGCCATAGCCATTCAACCAACTCAGGATAAGCCAAATGTGTTTGTGTTTTTCAGGATGCAACAAGAGAGCTATGGCCCATCTAACCCTACCAACCAACTGTAGGCTGATGGCTGAGATCCTGGCAAGAGAGGAGCCACCACAGTTATATCGTGGAGGATCCATAGGGAACCCAGCAGACAATGACAGATGAACAAGGGACCTATAACCACAGCCATTTAATCAACACAGGATAGGCCAATGAGACAGAAACCAAGGATTTTCGACACAAGGACCCCTAAGTTCGCAACATTAAGGCAGCCTTAATACTCACCCACCACAACTCAGGGAACTGAGTGGAAAAGGGGGCGAAAAGATTGTGAGAGCCGTGGTGGGGGAGATGGTCCAGAGGCATGGCACTCATCAGTAACAACACACTTGGGCCAGGAAGACCGGGCTGAGTACTAGGATATCCAGGATCCCTTGCCACAAGGACTAATACAGACAGTCCACGGAGGAGGATATCCAACTGATCAGGGATGGGGAGGAATTGGGGAATTCGGGATAACAACTCATTGTTTGCCCACTAAATAATGTAACTCATTATGGACAATAAATATACATTAAAAATAATAATAATAAAATTAAAGACGAAGAGCAGCTGAAAAAAAATTTAGCATCTATAAAACATCTAGCTTTTGGTATGAAGAGATGCCTTAGCCCATACAGTACTTGCCAAGCAAGCATGAGGATCTCCTGGGTTTGGATCCCCAGCATACATGTCAAAGCTAGGTGTGGTGGCATGTGCCTGTAAAACCAGCACTGGAGAGGCAGAGATGGGCAGATCACTAAAGTATGCCTAGCTAGCCTAAATGATGAGATCTAAGTTTAATGAGAGACCATATCTCAAAAAATAAGGTGGAGAGCGATTGAAGAAGACACCCAACATTAATCTCTAGCTTCCATATACACACGCATGGAAAAAGATAAGCCATCTTAGTTTTAGCTTATAGAAAATCATAAAGTTTTAAGCTGGGCGTGGTGGTGTACACCTTTAATCCCAGCCTTTGGAAGGCAGAGGTAGGATGATGGCTTGGAGTTTGAAGCCAGCCTGAAACTACATGAATTCCAGGTCAGCTTGGGAGACCCTATCTCGAAAAACCAAAAATAAAAAAGTTTTAAATTTTGAGGCAAAAATTATAAATAAGAATTATAGATAGGTAAAACTCAGGGAACATATAATGACCTTTATCAGCTATTTCATATAAAAACTGATTTTTGTTTAAATATTTAATCTCTCTGAAGCTAACGACTATCTTCTACTGCAACCATTCAGCTCATGTTTTGATGTAAATCAGATAAGCTCATAGTGACACGCTGAAAGGTAACCACATAACTCATCTAACTCATCTGTGGTACACGATTTATAGAGTAAGCCTACTATAGGATGTGATAATTTTATGACCTACTAAAGGTATCTGAGAATCATTTGTAACTCAGGAGATAAATAAAGCTACATGTTCAATACAAGTTTTTGTCTTATATCTAGTGCCAATTTGATTTCTAGAACTACAACAAAAACTCATGTAAACAAATCCTCTGAAGACAAATAATTGCTCAATGATTGTCTCAAAAATATTATATAAAATATAAATGTTTAACCATAGCTGTTTACATTTCAGGCTTTTCTTTCAAAACTATCAGAAGCATCCACTTTTCAAGTTATGACATGACTATTAATAAAATACTCTGCACCCAGAAGCAAATCAACATACCTCTCATGCATATAATCGACTCCAAGTAGCAACTGGATAAACCATTCTATTATTTGATTTTCAGGAAAGACTTTTCCAGCTTCTTTATATTCCTGAATTTTATAGTCCAGATCTCCACCCTGAAACAAAATAACATAATCTTTCATATTTTTTCAGTTAAGATTTCAAAAGAAAGCTCTCATAACAACAGCACACAGCAGCAATTGTTAATTCTAGGAAAGTGAAGCTTAGCACCATTCTATATCTGATAAAGATTCTCTCCCTGACCAGACTCTAACCAGGCTCCTCTAAACCATCTTCCCGTAGGTCTCAGCCTTGAACACACATAGTACTTAAAATCTCAAGGCTTGATCTCTAGAATGACTCAAGCTCAGCTGAAGTGACTGTCTGAGAAAGTCAAGGCTGCCAAGACTACCATTCCTTCCGCTGATACGGAAAGCTGGAAAGGGAATTGTCTTTCACAGGAGTTGATTATAGAAAGCAATATAAAACAATATGATCAATTCAAGTTTCTGTTTGATATTCAAGGCCAAGTTGATTTCTAGAACTATAAGTTTGACCAGCATCAGTAAATGAAGCCCATGGGTTTCACACAGACTGATCTCCATGTACTGACTTTGATTTTTCACTTTCCTGACTCTTCTCAGGACCTTGCTGCCTGCCCTTCCTCCCCACCCACAGCATTCTCCTAAAAGCCAAATGGCACTCAGTCTTATCCCTATTGTCAGTAGTTGCCAAATAAAATCTCTTGTCACTCATTTAATTAATGTCCAGTTTATCTCTGCTATCACTCAAGGGAAAATCCTTATAGAGAAGAAAAGTTATCACATACACCAAAATCATGTATGATATTACCTAAATATATATTCACAAAAAACAAGAAGTAACTTTCCTAACACCTAGAATTTTATATAGAACTCTAACATATATGCAAGTTAAAATGTAAGTCAGTATAATTCAAATCAGGCATATTAATTTAACGTATGTGATGGTGTTTTGATGAATCCACATTGGTGTTCCCATAGTACATCAGTGCTGACTGCTGTAGTATAGATCCTCTTCAGTTTTACATTCCCAGGCTCCCAAGTGTCCTGGCATGACTGGATTTCCCCATTCTCAATTTAATTACAACAAAAATCTCAGGAATACAGCAACTGCTGGTGTGTGTGTACGGTTCCATACAATAGGTAAGCATTTAGTCAGTCACTGCTAAAACATGTAGATTAGTGAAACAACAGCACTTATAATTGAGGCCAGAAACTACCTATGACCACAAATGACAAACATCTCAAATTGCCTTCCAGTGTCTGATGCAAGCCTCTTCCTGATAATGCTATGCTTATGTGCTTTCAACACTGTAGAAAACAAAACACTGCAAATTAAATTCTCCAAGAAAACATTTATAACTGACCCCTTTACATTAGAGTTCTAAAAGATTAGGGCTAAATGCAATATACCTGGCCTTTATGGGATGTGAAGCATAGGTCCCCCAAAGTGCAAGAGGTGCTTGCAAGGTTCACAGGGAGCATGAGAGGAAACATGAAGGCATGTCCAGATTTTCCATAGCATAGCACTCCGTAGATGCAAAGCCAAAGCATTAATAGGCAGTGAGGCAATCCAAGAGAAATCACTAGCAATCAAACAAGATGTCAACTGATGAACACGCTTGTGATGCATTTGCTATTTCCCTCAGTGCAATGTACAAATACTTGCTTAGCATTTCTCTCCTTCCACACAAGGACATAACAAGTCAAGAGTATAACAAACATTTACTGTAGCCTAGCTGAAACATAGTTTCCTGTTGAGTTTTTCTGAACTAAGAAGAGCAAAGCTTGTTGGCATTAAAAACTATAATGAATTAAACATTGTAGTTCTTAGCAAAACAAAAAAAGACCTTAATTTCCTTCTTTTTCTCCAAACATGCTTTTCTGTATCCTCATTTCCTAATTCTGAAGTTTCTTAGAATTCTGACAGATGATACAAATTATACTATAAATAGTTCTGTAAATTATATAAAACATTTTTGCTAATAGGTCATTGTAGCATCCTGTGAATTAGACAAGAAAGCCCTTCTGAACAAAGGTGAGCTACACATATGTTTTCAAGTCTCAGTTCTGCATTTCCATCCAAGAGCACTTTAGCAAAGCTTTCCCTCATATAAAAAAAAGTGTAAAACATGAAAAAGAATTCAAGGTCTCTCAATATATAATTCAGATTTTCTGAATATGCTAAAACATTTCTAGTAACAGAATGATGGCATGTCACCATCTCTGCCTTGAGGGAGGAAGAAAGGAGTAGAGAGAAGGTAGGAGTGGAAGAAAAAGTATCTCACCTTAAAGAAGTATCAGTGAAGCTGCCTGCTAACTCCTTAAATTTTTATTTATTTGCATGCATATGTGTGTAAGGATGAACATGGGTCTCTTGCTGCAAATGAACTCCAGATACATGCACTTTTTTGTGGCTGGCTTTATTATGTAGGTGCTGGGTAATTGAGTCCAGACAATCAGACTTTGCAAGCAAGCACTTTTAGCCATTGGACCATCTCCCCAGCCTCCTCCCCCCTGCCCTGCTAGCTTCTTATATAAACTCAGTGTTTAAATATTTTAGGAAGTCCACATATATCCACAACTATCTTTATAAGTATGACCTTCACATGTAGAATTATCTGGGTTAATTGTAATAATACTGAAATTTGATAAATTTATACATTAAAATAGCATTCATTTTAGGGATTTATTCCCAAACTGCAATGCTACCTTTGTCATTTTTAAGCTATAACAATGTGAAGAAATATGGAACTCTATGCTTTATCAATTTCTGTGTTGTTTTCTTGGTAAGTGAGCAGAATTGTTCCCTGTGAGTCATCTTCCCATAATGACTGTACACTCTCAGATTACAGTTATTGTTCCTATGCCATTCACCTTATTTATTTATGAGAGAAAAAGGAAGAGAGAGAGAGAGAGAGAAAGAGAGAGAGAGAGAGAGAGAGAGAGAGAGAGAGAGAGAGAGAGAGATAATGGGTGTACCAGGGCCTCCAGCCACTACAAACAATCCAGACACATGTGTCACCTTGGCTTTGCATAGGTACTGGGAAATAAAACCTGGGTCCCTAGGCTTTGCAAGCAAGTGCCTTAACCACTGAACCATCTCACCAGCACCTCATGACCTCTTTGCACCGCCACCCATTACCACCATAACCACCACCAACACCACCACTACCACCATCTCACCCCACCCCCCACTTAAACCCAGGGCCTTGTGCATACATAGTAGGCAAACCTTTTACCACTGAGTTACATCCCCAGCTCCCATCAACTCCTCTCAGATAGTGAGTAGAAGTTATATGCCGGTTTCCTGAACTGATATTAACTGCACAATTTCCTGTATCTACACAAGTATATACTTAGATTATTGTGGAAGAAATTAAAAAAACAGAGCCTCAACATTAGGCTTGAAAGTGGAATATGAAAAGGAGATGCACAAGAAGAACCATCATCAGTTCTTAGTATTAATCCAGAGGCTGATTAGGCAACAGGAAGACAAAACACTCCAAAAAAAAAAAATCAGAAAACAAGATCTTATACTCAAGTTTTCTACTTTTGATTTTAATTTTGTAGGCTTATCTCCAAGAAAAACTATTTATTTTGTATTCACTGTGTTCTTTAGTAAGCACTGTGGATTATTTTCTGAGGATTTAATTAAAGTATGCAAGTCACTCACAGAATAAAACACAACAAATTATGTTTTGTTATAACAAAGAAAGATATACAATTTTTGTGAAGCTATGATTTTAACTTATCAAAATAAAGAGCACTTGTTTCTTTCTATGTTTTCCAAACAAACCCCAAATTTTTTGATAAAAGGTGACATCCTAGTTTTTTTATTAGACACTCTATAAGTTTTGTTTACTTAACTTTGAGAAATATTCAATGGTAACTTTTATTGCTAAAACAACTTAAATGAAAAGAGAATAGATCTGAGCTTGAACCAATATTAATGTTGCCCTTCCTCTGTACTTCTGACAGAAAAAGCTTTCCTTCACTAATGTCACCCCTCAAAAGTTACGGTAAAAGCCTTGATGTTAACTTCTAATACTTAGAAAAATCTGTAGCCCCAACTACCATTTGGTAGATAAATGGTGTCTTCTCATGCCCCCATCCCAATTAGCCAACATCAGATGGACTTTGAAATACTGAGAAGTAAAGAAGTGAAGAAGGGCTTAACTACTGTAAGTTTTAAATCCTAAAGGATTCGATTTTTAAAAATTAATCCACTTTTAAAAGCTATCAATAGCAGTGCTTACAACCAATTTAAAAGAACAAAGTAGAGTGTTCTCAGAAGCTCAAGCACAATAAAATTGAAATACTAAAAGAATATGCAAAGGACAAAGGAACCATTGTAGTTTGAGACTGAAAGGGGAATGAGAAAATCATCTTGCCCAGCTACCTCACTCTAAAATGGAAATCTGCTCCTTCACTGATATCTCAAAACACTGCTCCTTCACACCCCACCACATCTCTAAAAACATCCACCCAATGAACTTCAAATTTTAGGGTGTATCAGAAATACAAGTTGCTTGTTTAAAATGCAGATTTTCATACTGTAAATCAGTATAGGACCAAAGAATGTGTCTTTTCCACAAGGATCCCAAGTGACTTGATGTAGTCTTTGACCACCCTTGAGAAACAGTGACTCATTAGGCTTATTTGCCCGACAATGAAAATATTTTACCCAATTGTTTAAACAATTTCCAAAGCAAATGACGTATTTGAGAAAGGTAGGGTTTTGAACAGCCTATGATATTAGGAGAACAAAAATAAAGGTGGGGGGTATCGCAGATCCCTTCTCATTGCTGGGACAAAACATGTGACCAGAAGCAGTTTATGGGAGAAAAGGATTTATTTCAAGCATATGGTTTCAAGGAGCAGTTTCATCATGGTGGGGAATGAGGCTCATATCTTGTCACATATTTGCGTGAAAATAGTGGAAGGACTGGTCTTGGAGCTGGGCTAATAAATGTCAAGGTTTGCTCCCAGTGACACAACTCCTCCAGCAAGGCTTCACCTCCCAAACCGCCACCAGCTGAGGACCAAGCCTTGAAAACACAGGAGGCTATAGGAGAGAGTTCACATTCAAGCCACCATAAGGGGACAGAGGAAGAGATCCTTTGCCACTGTATTGTAGCATTTTGCAAGCTCAGTGTAATAATATATTAAAAGTGAAAAAATGCCAACCTATATTATGATCTTTAAAACAAAATAAGAAGACCTAGTTTTTAAATAATTACTAAAGAATGTCCCGCAGTGTTGTGTTATGTCTGATTATGCAAGTGTTGATCACTTGGTTTAATCATTAATTCTTTCTGTCTAAAATGTTGTATAAATGTAGTTCTTCCTGCTGAGATAAATGTACATGAGCAATAATAACATGACAGAACTTGTTTCTCTCTCAAGAAACAATATGAAATAATGCCTTCATCTGTAAAACCTTGAGTTATTATTTTAAATAAACCACTTGAAAAAACTTTCTGAAGTTATTCTGATTCTATTTTAACACTTAAATCTATGCAAAATCCTAGGTAAATTAAATCCATACCTCAGTTAGACCCTGTCTCAAAAAATTTCACTTCTCCATAAAAAGGGGGCATTTAAAAGAGATACAGAAGCCAACCTGAAGAAGCCCAATAGCCAAGATTAGAACAATCCGAGCAATAAAATTAACAACAGTGTTGGGCCATAAAATAACTATCCATGAGCCCATACTAGTATAAAGAAATGATTGAGAGAAATGAATTAGTGGAGAGAAGGAACAGCTTTTCCTTACAGAAGAACCCCAATTAGTAAATACAAAAAAGTCAAAGAGAAATACATAATCACAATTAAGCAAACACAGAAAAAATCACTGCAAACAACCTCCACAGAAAGCTGTAGAACTCAATGGGAAAAGAAGCAGAAAATGAGCATAGTCTCAAAGTATCTTCCCCAGGGTACTTATCATTTATGAAGAGAAAATAGTACTGTACAGTGGAGAAAGCTAGAAGCTAGAAACTTCACTGAGTGATCCAAGTTAACATCACCAGAAGGTAGGCCAACACCCTGCAGCTGCTGATACGATGCCCTGAGAACACAGCATCACTTCTGTAGTTATGCCCAGAATAGTGTGCTCACAGAAAATATTAGACAGTGCACACTGAGAGACATTCCATAAAATAACCTGTTAGTACCCATCAAAAGCATCATGAGAAATCACAAAAAAAAGCAAGAAAGGGAAAGTGTCCTGATAGAGAATATACCAACAAATCACAATTCCCTGATACTACTTAAGAGTCTTGCACTGGATCCTGAAATAGACAAAAGACTTAGGGCAAAAGTGGCAAAATAATAATTTCCTGGTTTTGATCATTGTACTCTGATATCTAAGCTGTTAACATTAAGGAATATAGATTTAGCTCCAAATACATTATAATTAAAAGCGAAGTATTAAGTTCCTAAATCACATCCCATGCCTTTCTACCTCTATATTGTTCCTTTTGCATTTCTTTTTTCATTTCATTTCATTTCATTTCATTTCATTTCATTTCATTTGCAAGGAGAGAGAGAGAGAGAGAGAGAGAGAAAGAAAGAGAGACAGGGAGAGAGAGAGAAAATGTGTACACCAGGCCACTGCAAATGAACTCCAATTGCATGCACCACTTTGTGCATCTGGCTTTATGTGGGTACTGGAGAATTGAACCCAGGTCATTAGGCATTACAGGAAAATGCCTTAACTATTGAGCCATCTCTACAGCCCCATACATCAATCCTTTTAACCACACTGTACCCTGCTCCACTTCATCAAATTCTTTCCACATTTTAAGTCACATATAAAATGGACCCTTTAATGAACCCCACAGTCAGAAACCTTTCAGCAATTAACTCTAACACCACTTAACCATCCTCCCTGTAACATTACATTCCCCATTATGGTCTAGCCATTGATAATGACTCAAACTACCAGACAAACTCACTAAAGACATGTTATGATAGAACTGGGGATACAGCTCAGTAGAGTGCTTGCCTTGCCATAGGCAAGGCCCTGGGTTCAGTCCCATGCACCAAGAAAGAAAGTAATCAAATCATCTCTGTTATCCCAAACTAGATCTGGGAAATGTACCTGATAGTTGGGGATTTGAAAAGATCCTTGATTACTATTGCCTCTGTGAACTTTAAGCTCTTAAGGATCCAGTAAATAATTCAGGGCAAGAGCATGAGGACCTGAGTTCAATCCCCAGCACCCATGTAAAAAACAGGGCATGACCATCCATACATGTCTATTTCCCTAGTATTGAGGGTGGGAGAGCCAAGAGGATCACTGGGACTCCCTAGTCAGCTGGTCTAACTAAAACACTAAAGAGCTCCAGATTCAGAGAGAGCATCTATATCCTCCTCTGGCCTCTGCAGGTGTGTGCACACATAGTATGTGTGTGCACACATATTTCACACATCCACACAAGATATAAGAAAAAAGAAATGGTCCAGAATGCAGATTTGCTCACAAGCCATGAGAACTGGAATTGCTGAGATGACAGGAGAGTGGGGGGGGGGGGAGGTGTCACACATGAAGAGCTGGACTGGAACCTGAATGCCTCTAGGAAAGGAAGGAGAATGATGGTGTGTGTGTGTGTGTGTGTGTGTGTGTGTGTGTGTGTGTGTGTGTGCGCGCGCGCGCGCGCGTGCGCGTGCGCGCACACGTGCGCACGCGAGTGTGTAGGGGGGGTACAATGTGGTATGTGTGTGACGATGTGCACACCCACGCAAGGAGTCTCTCTGATATCTCTTTCACTCATCTGCCTATCTCCTTGAGATGGAGTCTATTGCTTGACCCAGAGCTGCTATTTTTGCTAGTGAGCCCCAGCAATTCTCTGGTCTCTATCCTTGTCCACAGGACGGAGGTGCAGACATGGTGGGTATCGGGACTAGAACTCAGGAGGTCTTAGGCCCTAGTGCTTGTGGCAAGACTCTTACCTACTGAGCCATCCCCTCAGCCCAATGCTGGGTGACACAACATTCCAGGTGGCATGATCACAAACCACACTCACAGTCAGGCATACTCCTCTGTTCTCAGGTTTGGGCCACTGCTTTGCTCAGTGGCCCTTAAACACTGACAACTTTTTTCTTTATGATTCCATTTGTTGGTTTTCACAATAACCATCTTTTATTTTGTAGTTCTAACCCTGGCTTCCCATTAGAATCACCCAGAGAGCTTTCAGAAAGTTTGATGCATGAGGCACATCCCAGATCAATTGAGTCAGATTCTCTGGAAGTGGGCCTTGTGCCTGAGGAGTTTTGAAAGGTCTCCCTGGTGACTCTAATGGGCAGCCAAGGTTTGGAACTACCATTATATTGGTGTGAATTTTGCTTAGCTGGGTATCATCAGACAAGCCCAACTGTTAGTGTTCTTCCCCTGATATTACATATTCTCCCCACTTCTGCTCCCTCTCTTCTGGAGATCTTTGATCTCACCTAAACTCTGATGTATCTACTGACCAGGTTTCTGGAGATGCCTCATCCTCACCTGCATGGAAGACCCTCAGACAACTCTTCCACAGGTCTGTGGGGAAGAACCCAGTTAGCTTTGCCAGAAAAAGAGGGCAGGATAACATACTTTGATATATATGTCAGGTGCAAGGACCTGGTGCTTTGTCTGTTATCATTGGTATTTCACAGAAATGAGATGAAGATGAGAGCAAATAGGATACAATCATCTAAAAAAGAAATGTCCTTGAAATTAGAAAAGAGACTGTGATTACTAATCTCACTTGTCAGTTTGACAGTACTTGGAATCGCCATGGAAACAAATCTATGGCCATGTCTGTGAGAGACCTTTTAGATTACATTAGATTAGCTGAGGTGGGAGTACCCACTCTTGCTGTGGATGGGAGTCCTGGGCAGCCTTACAAAAGAGAAGGCTAGCAGACTGCCAGTATTCAACTCTCTCTATTTCCTGATTATGGACTGTGGCCAGCTGTTTCACGTTCCTGCCATCATGGCTTCCCTGCCGTGATGAACTGTAACCAAAATTAAAACTTTCTCCTTAAGTTGCTTTTTTCAGTTAAAAAAAATTTTTTTTGACATAGCAGTGAGAAAAATAACTAGTAGAGAAATGATTAGGAAAGAGGAAAGGACCTGGGAGAGGAGGATAAGGGAGAGCAATGGAATGGGGTGAATACCATCAGAGCTCATTCTATACAGTTCTGAACATGACACAATGAAACTCATTGTTTTGTACAACTAATATAAGCTAATAAAAATGCTTAGTAAAAGAAATGTCTTAAGTTCTAACTTCTTTGTGGCTTCCTATGTAGGCCTAAGATGTGATTTAAAAAATAAGAAAGATCAGCTTCACACACTGGAGTCTGAAATGGTGCCAGTGATGTACATTGTGTTGAATACCATGCAAGATAAACACTAAAAAGCTGGGGCACAGGGGTTTGAATGACTTCCAGCCGGGATTCCATGTCCTCACTTCACATAGCCTTCTCACAGTGCAAGTGAAGACGAGCTTTGTTGTGGGAGAAAAGGTGGTGTGTAAGCTGGGCCTGGAAAGCTGAGTAGAATTTGAAGCTGTGGGGACAGAGGGAAGGGCATGAGAAAAGAAAACAATGTGTGAGAAAGGACAGGAAAGAGCAAGCAGTTCCATGTTCTCCTTGTGTGGAGGAGAACAGAAGATGCAAATGTTCTAAATATTCTGCTACCTTGATATGAATTGAACAGAGTGCCACTCTAACAGATCAAGCTGCCTTTGAACCCATGACCCTCCTGCCTCCACTTCCCTGGTACTGAGATTTTGGGAGTGCATCACTAGCAGGCTACTTCCTTTTATTTGTGTGTGTGAGGAGGGGTGTGCATGTGTATACGCCTGTCTGTGTATGTGTGGGTGCATGTGTGGAGGGGTGATTGTGTACTTATGTTTGCATGTGGAGACCAGATGTTTATGGCAAGTGCCTTCCTCCATCATTCTCCCTTTTATATTCAAAGGCAGGGTCTCTCACTTGAACACAGGTATGGTAATTTGAATGGACAGCCCTAAAGACTCAGGTGTTTTATTAAATTGAGTTTGCAGCTTCAGCCCTTAGCAGGCAGACTCCTGCTATTGGGGTGGATCTGAATTACAGCCCAAAAAAATGGTATGCAAAGAAAGAATTTTGAGCTCTGGCTGGGTCCCCCTGCTTGCTGCATTTTGGTGTTTCCTGGAGATGATTTCTCTCTCTGCTTGGATTTATGAATGGGAGCCAGCTTCTTCAACCACTGATGGAACTTCCCCTGAATCTGTAAACTTGAAATAAATCCCCCCTCCCATAAAACTGTGTTTGATTGGATGTTCATCCCAGCACTGACTACTATATCAGGGATTACCAATTCATCTAGCTATCCAGATGGCCTCAGAGATGCTTTGTCTCTGAGCCCCAGAAGCTAGGTCTATGGGCTTCCATGTCCCCTGGCACTTATGTGGATGCAGGAATCCAAACTCAGGTCCTCATATTTGTGTGGCAAGTGCTTTACCTACTGAGCCATCTCCCTATCCCTGTTTTAAAAATCTGTTTTGTGTTTGTATTTGCTTTTTCTGCACATAATTTCAGGTGTCCAAATCTTTGTGTTGGTAGATATATTTATGATGGATGTGCTTACATATTTCATCCTTGAAAGGTCCCAAATTAAAGTCACTTGGATATAAAAAGGTCAGCTATTTCAATGGTGATAACATTTTTTTAAAGAGATACAAGGTTGGCTACCTGCCATTTCCTATATCATTAATTTTACCACAATAAAAGAGGCTAACACCAGGCCTGTACAAGTTGAGCTAAATTCGTGCCTGAAGATGAGAAGCATCTCTGTTAACAAGAAGGGATCCTCTGATGTGTGGAAGTGGCAGCCTGACAGCTGGGGGCACACGGAGCCCTGGCAGTCCAGCAGCTGTTCAGTGCAGCCAGCAGCTATCACCATGGCAACATCCCCTCCAGGGAGAACAGCTTGGTCCATGGAAACCACCCATCACTTAAAAATTAACACATGATCACTGGCTGGATCTGGCACCCCTTCCCCCCTCACAAACATTATTATAGAAATGTCCTTTCTAAGGGCATAACTGAGACAAATGGACTGGATGTGAATATCGTTAGTGACTTAGGTAGGTGGTTCTCACCTGGTGAACTTGTCAAAACACAGATGGTTGAACCCCATCCCTAGACTGACGGATTCATATAGTTTGTATTTGTATTTTCACCAATACAATACTGGGACTCCACTCTGAGAAGCAAGGGATGACATACTCACATTGTGTCAGTGTTGAGTTCTTGAGTTTTTATCTTTGTGCTGTGGGTAAGTAAGAGAAGGTCCTTGGCTTTACAAAACACAGTAGTGATCAAGATAAAGGAAAGTCATGTATGGAGCTTTGTATCAGTCAGTTTTCCACTGCTGTGACAAAACACCTGAGAAAATCACCTTAAAAGAAGGAAAGGTTTATTTTGTCTCATGGCTGCAGAGGTTCCTGTCAGCCATTAGCTGATCAGCTGCCTCCATTGCATTTGGGGTGCAATGAAGCAGAACCCCAAGGCAGGGCTCATGTGGTGGGGCAAAGCTGCTCACCTCCCAGCAGCTGGGAAGAGGAGAGAGAGGAGGCCAACATTCCAACATCCCCTTCAAATGCGTGCCCCAATGGCCCAACTCTCTCCCATCAGCCTCCACCTCTTAAAGCTTCCAGAACCTTCCAATAGTGTCAGGTGGGCAAACAAACCTTTAAGACATGGAGTGTTGGGGAACATTCAAGGCACTCAAGGTCTAAACTATAATGATTTCATTCTTAAATAGTTCAGGAGAAAGGTGGATGAAGCACGTGAAGAAATGAGTTATAACTCAGATGTGCAGCAGCATGAAACTGGGAAACCTGGGAAAGGGGTGTGGATGTTTATCACATTAGTGCAAAGTACACTAAAACTTTTAAAATAAAAAATCAGTATGGGGAAAGAACACACCACCTAAACTTGTCTAATATGATAGCTACAGGGTGACAACTTGAATTAAAACTAAACAAAATTTAGCATCCAGCTCCTCAGTTACACTAACCAAGGGCAAAAAAGCCATGTGTGACTAGTAGCTGCTATATTAAACAATGCCAACATAGTCCATGTCTAAATCACAATTCTATTAGACAAGGTGACAACAGTTTAAAATATTTTAAGGTGAGGAAAGAGACTTTAGAAAATTCTATGTGTCTATAGGCATGGTGGCCCAGGCCTAACATACTAGGTCTTAAGAAATGGAGTCAGAAGGATTAGAAGTTCAAGGCCAGCCTCAGCTACATATAAATTTGAGGATAGCCTGGGCTCCATGAGACCCTATATCCCTTCCAAATAAAATAAGATAAATAATTTAGTATAAAAAGGCAACAACAGCAGAGGTTGTAATAATAATCATATGTAGTGAGTCAATTATTTCGGAAATAAAATGTTTATTGACTAAAAGGACCGCAAAAAGAAAAAAAATGGGTTTTTTGTTTTGTTTTGTTTTGTTTTTTGAGGCAGGGTCTCACTCTAGCCCAGGTTGACCTGGAATTCACTATATAGTGTCAGGATGGCCTCAAACTCAAGGCAATCCTCCTACCTCTACCTTCTGAGTGCTGAGATTAAAGGTGTGTATTGCCACACCTGACAATAAATAAATATATATTTAAAGTTGAGCATGGCCACAAATGCTTATAACCTCAGTCCTTTAGGGAGCAGAGATGAGAGAAGCGCCAGAGCTTGCTGGTCAGCAGGTTGGCTTCAGTGAGACTGTTTCAAGGAAACGAGGAGGAGGAGGACATCCTATGTTCTCCTCTGGACTCTGGATTCTGTGCTACACACTCTTACATGTGTGTGTGCCAACAAAAGATAGCTAAGTGATTAGTTCTCTCTCCATCTCCTTCAAACAGAGGAGGGGCAAGCCAGAAGACAGACCAGAATGGTAACACTCAGAACTTAATACCAGATGGTAGCTAGTACAGTGCTGGAAGGCGCTACATAAGCTGCCAGGGGAAATTGGTCATCGACAGTTGGAGAAGACAGAGACCACTGATATAAAAGGCAGACTGTTGCCATGAGTAGGCTGAACACACTTCCTTCTGGGAGAGTTCATCCAGCTAAGAAGTGAACACTTATGTAATGGAGGTGCCAAAGCCTGGGGCGGGGGGGGGGGGTAATCAACAGCTTTTAATTTGGCCAATAAATCCACTCAGTGACAAGGAAACCTTAACTGGAACTGGGATTCAGGGCAAAATCCTTTGGGAACCAAAATCTTGGCCCCAAAGAGAAATTCACTTTACCAGAGAACTACAGAGAGGCTAGTCTCAATAGAATCGTGCCAATTTAGAAATGTGTACCTCAGTTAGCCTATACTGATCTCTCTCTCTGGTGGAGATTCTGTTTGTATTTTTCAGAAGGCAGTGAGAGCTGTGGTCTTTCCAACCCTAACAATGAGCCTCAGGCGGATGTCTGACATCCCTGCAAGAGATGAACCACCCCAGTCCTATCATGTAGGCCCCAAATGAAACCCCTCAGAGAGTGGTGGGATAAGCAAGAGACCTATAACCACAGCCAGTCAGCCAACCCAGGATAAGCCAGTGAGACAGACACCAATGATATCCAACACAACCTAAAGCAGAAATACAGAGGCCCCTAAGACCTCAACAATAAAGCAGATTTAAAACTCACCCACCATGACTCAGGGAACTGAGTGGAAGAGGGGGTGGAAAGAATGTAAGAGCCATAGTGGAGGAGAATATCCAGAGACATGGCCCCTCTCAGTAACAACATACAAAGGGGGGGTGGAATCTTGTTGACTCCTAGGCTATCCATAATCCCCTATCCCATGGACTGATCCAGTATGCCCACAGAGGAGGATACCCAGCTGACTGGGGACAGAGAGGAGGGAAATGGGGATACCAACACATTATTTGCTCATACAGTGTATCTAATTTTGGATAATAAAGATTTTTTAAAAATTTTAGACCATTCCAAACTCATTCAGAAGAATCTCTGTGGCTTCACATTGGGCAGCACACCTACTTCATAAAGCAGGAAGGGTTGGTTTTATGGCTATCTCTGCTCTTGACCTTCCTCTCTCTCTCAAACACATGGCCCTCTCAGTTCTAGGTGGTTGTCCAAAGTTTCTGACCTCAACAATATGCCTGCCACTATAAGTGACTTCTTTCTTCCCAACATCATTTCTTTGGGGTTCCAGAGACATCCAAATGATAAGCTGACCAAATTTGCTCTCTATAGTTTCAAATTCTCCTAAGGTGAATTGGCTAACCCTAGATTGCAGAATTATCTGGGACATATTTTTGAGCATGTCATCTTCAGGTGTTCTTTGCCATCACCCACCTTCTCTACCTAAGCTCTTAGGAGTAGTCAGGAGTAAGCACACAGCTTCATACACAGATACATACCACCAATCTTTCCCTCTTACACCTTTCCAAGCAGTTTTATACTCATTTAGGTTCAGTAAAATATAAAGCCATTACTTGGAAAGAAAAAGAGTAGCACAGAAAACAGCAATTACTTAAAGCTATCAATCACAGATCAGTAAATGTAAAGTATTTCTTCAGGAAGAATGACCCATGCTTTCATTTTCAAATTGCAAGCAATAGAGATAGATTCCAAAATTCATGCACTGTTTCTCTGCTCTATCCCGGGCTTAACAGTCTAGATTTCTGTCCATCTATATTGGCTGATTATAGGTGGTTAGGAGTTCTCTAAATGTTGAAGCATTCCTCTGCAAAATTTCTTTCCTAAAAGATTCACTCTGACAGAGTTTCCCAAATGGGGGGAAGCTGATTATTAGAAATGAATTTTGTCAGTTACCTAAGTAACATTATTCTTAGCCGCAAGACATGAGACTACAGACCTTCACAGTTCAACTTGTGGTTTTATAATTGAAACTTTTGAGATGTCACAGGCCCTTTTATCATGTGTCAGATTTTAGTATTTCTGAGAGAGCTGAGTCTCACCTCACAGTGTTCTGTGATGATGCAGAAAGTATCCTGCTCCATAAAGCTTTCGTGGAACTTGACAATGGCTGGGTGGTCCAGCTTAGAGAGGAGCTGGGCTTCCATGTTGGCCTGGATGGTCTCACTTGGATTTAGTTCTCCAACAGAAATTTCCTTCAGCACCTTCCTGAAGTCAAAAATTTAGACATTTAGAGTTCAAAAACACATTTATTGTATAATAGCAAGAAGACCCGCTTGCTTAATATTCAGGTCTAGTGCTGCTGTTATGACCCTAAGGACCCTGGTCAATGGCATGCCCCCTACTCTTATCCCCTGACCACATCTGTGCACTCTACAGTGTGACAGAGGTCAGACATGGAGCTATCCTTGAGCCCACTGCAGGGGAAGCCCTTCTTCCATATCACCAGACATTTGGTTTCCCATGGTCTCTCTCATGGTATCTGTTTCTGTCTCTGTATTTTCCTAAGTATATATGCTTTTCTATTTATCTTTCATTCTACCTTGGTATCTCTGCATGTCTTTATATATATATATATATATATATATATATATATATGAATATATGTGTATGCAAATTCTGAAATCCTCTCAGTATGTTTTTGTTTTCTTATTGGCTTCTCTCTCCCTTCTTTCCTACTCCTGTCCTTTCTCTTCTGTATCCCACTCTGCCTGTGTACATGAACACACACACACACACACACACACACACACACACACACTCCTCTCATTCCTTCTTCTCTAAAACATTTCAGGATCTAGAAATTTAATAATAGTATACACAATCTCTTTCTTGTCTTTTTAAATCTGTCCTTGGTACATCATGCAAAAAAAATTAAATACAATTAAATACATTTGAAAACACATTTAACACATATAAGTAGGTTATACAAAGGCATATGATTAAAACCCAGGGTATGGTCTAATCATGGATCTAGTGCTACCTGTACTAGACCAAGTATTTAGGAGAAGGTTGAAACTGAAAACTATAATAGGTGTAGTTAGGTCCTCTACCTGTACAAATGGAAGAAGAGCTCATTAAGTCTCCAAATCATTAATTTAAAAGAATGGGATAGCTCCATGAAGAGTGAACCAACATATTATCTTGTCCCATCCAAGAAAAAAAAATCTGATGAACAAACCAATTATAGCACCACACTGTAAACTAGATTGCAGGAAACAAGCACTTTGGAACAGCAATTACACTGAGCAGACAGACACTGCTGATTAGAAGTGAGCTCTGGCTCTTCATTAAGGCAAGGTGTGCAGGACACGTACTAGAAAACACTGGAAAAAATATTCAGGGTTACTATCTGTGCATATTAAAATGTATTTATAGTAGAAACTATCTTAATTTAAGGCCCTTTCACCAACCTGTAGAATACCTATTTTTCTTCAGTCACGGCTAAACAGATGCTCACCCTGCCCTTGCCACAGGGAGGGCCCATGGTAGTAGGCTCTCTGGCATGCCCATGAATTTCTCATTTATGTTTGAGTAGTGTGCTTAACCAAACTATTGTGTTTACTCACAAATCTTTTAGTGCCAGTTGTGTCCACTATTATAAATTTAACTATGATAGAAACTAATGAAGGATGAGGTTTAGTTGATCCTAGGAAAAACAAACTTGGCAATGACAAGCTGCAAAAAAAATGATGTCAATTAATTGCAAGAAAGTTCTAAAATGTGAGCTAAACATGTAAAAATCTGATCTGAATTCAGATTTCTAGACTCTCCTTCTACACTGTAGAAAATCAAGCTGAAGGAGCTGGGAAGACAGCTGTCAGGAAAACGCTTGCCTTACAAGTTTGTGGACCCTAGTTCAACCCTTAGAACCAACATACAAACTACCAGGTGTGGTCGCATGCACCTTTATCTGAGTGCTGGGGAGGTGAAGGCAGGGGTATCCTTGGGGCTCACTAGTCTGTAAGTTTAGCCTAGTTGGTGAGCTCCTGGTCAAAGAGACCATTTCAAAGGAGGTACACAGTATTCCTGAAGAATGACACCCGAGACTGTCCTCTACTGTCAAACATGTGCCACCTGCACATACATAAGCCTGCATACACATGTGCATGCATACCAGCACACACACACACACACACACACACACACACTTAAAGAAGAAACCTGGGAACCCTGATACATTATAGGTATGATTTATGTAAAAAGATGAAAGAAATTCTAATCAACAGATATTAGGTGTTGGCTATACATAGTAAAATTGGAGATGACGTAAAATTGCATATTTTAAATGTATCTTTTAATTAACATTATTCCTTTTAAAATTGTTTCTTCTATCCAACCAAGTACCAGCCCCTTTACATTGAATAAGAGAATATCTACCATTCTTAAAAATGTAATTATATGGGCTAGGGAGACAGCTTAGCGGTTAAAAGCGCTTGCTTGCTTGCAAAGCTTGCTGGCCTGAATGCAATTCCCCAGTACTCATGTAAAACTAGATCTTCAAGGCAGTTTATGTGTCTGTAAGAGCCCCACTTCCACAATCCATGTGCTATTTGTGGGAGCTGCCAACTCCTGCGATTGGCTGTCTTGGGGATGAGGTGGGTTTAGACTGGAAAGGTGGGAGCAATATTCAAGGTGAAGAAGATGTTACAGTACTCTTGATAATGGTGATCTTGGAAAAGGGGTTCATTCCCTTTGAGATTTTTGGAGAAACATGACCCATTTTAAAAATATTTGAGAGAAAGAAGTAGGAACAGAGAGGAGGAAGCAGAGAGTATGGGAAAGCCAGTGCAAACAGACTACAGACACATGGGGCACTTTGTGCGTCTGGCTTTGGGCTCAATTCTGGCACTTACGGGAGTCCTTCACTAGGCTGCAACTCAGGAAGGTGGGCATTTAGTTCCCTTTCCTAACAGGTGCATTCACATAGGTGAATTTCATCAGGTGCTGAAGACCCTGTGAGGCCCTTTCCTCGATAATGAAGATGCTATAGGAATGCATGCTGGGTAACATATTCTAAAGAAAGGCTATCCAGGAAGAATTGGATTAAATAAAATGCTCTGATTTTAGAAGTGGCACCTCTCACTGTTAATATGCCCCAAAGACTTGAAAATGACATACAAAGATCTGTTTTTCTGAAGATTACAAAACAGTGGGAAAACAATGATATCTTTCTTCATAGTGCTTTTTCAGTAATTTCCTGTGTCCCAGTTAGCATTCAGTTGTAAAAGTCACTGTGCAAAAGCTTTACACAGTCTTGCACCTTTGTCTTGCTGTGAAGGAACAAATGCTACATAAAGCTCAGAGATGCTTATTTACCCTGCAAACACCATCCATTGTGTTACAGAATATGAGACTTCACATGTAGTGCTACCTAAGCCCCATCTCACAGCTCAGCGTTGGGAATGTAAAAATCTCATTTTCCCACAGCTTAGCAGGCCAAGTTGGGGCTATTAAGACAGGTGATATCTGCTATAATCTTCTCTAGCTGACACTGGGAATTCTACCTTTTTTGTCTAAAACCATGTCGCTGAAGCCACAGGAGAAACTCTCATGACATATCACTTAATACGAGATCCAGATCAGCATGGAAGCTTACCAAGTCAAGCACAGCTTGTCATCTGCTCAGTGACTCTCAGCCTGTCACTCCTCCAAATATCATGACAGATATTCATTTTATCAGAGCCCCAAATGTTTGGGAGAAACTTTATGACAGCAGTCAAGAAACATCCCTGGAGATTCCACTTCTCTCTCTTCCCCGAATACCATGGCTCTTTCATTCTGGAATCCGTAGTCAACTGACAAACTTTGGAAATTTGGAGACCATTGATCATTTTGTCCCTGCGACATTGGCACATTTTTTCTACAAATGGGGCAGATGATACTTTTGAGAAATTAACCAGGCATTCTTTGCTCCCAATTTTCTGTACATTCATTCCCATTTTTTTCTGTTTAACCAGAAGCAGACATTGCCTCAGGATAAAGAGGGAGAGAGCCAATCTGGTAGAACATAGCCAGTGGATGAACACAGCAGACCCTGCCCCTTGGCAAGAGCGGGGTACTCTGGACTAGAGGAAGGTGAGGGCATAAGAAATTAGGTAAGAAAATTAGGTACTTCTGAGCCCTTGGAAGTATCTGATGTGCTGTAGGCCAGGCAAGAGAGGAAGCTATGCACCAAACTCCAAGATGAGAAGACGGGTCTCAGGACAAAAGGCCTTATCTATCCAAGATAGGGTAGACAAAGTTGAAGAAACACCACATTTTCTTGTGTCCAGCAAGACGTAGGAGCTACAGAAAGGGATATGTAAAGATATGAGCCCAGAGAGTTCTAGAAGACCCATAACTTTGTGGAGAGCCTCACCAGGATACTGGGCATGACAGAGACACTCCATGTTGTCATGCCCACTCAGTAGACAGTGTGTGGGACTCTATGTCTTTGCAGCTGACTTAGCGATAACTAACCATGGCCCCTTCCTTTGTGATTTAACCATCAACATTGGATCTCAGCATAGTGGTAAACAGCATGTATGGACAGTGTAGCAGCACTGTGCTCCTGCCCTTGCATGCCGGGGAGACAGGCATTACACAAAGAGATAAATGTGCATGAATGTGACATCAATGTATGTTTGTATTTTAAAACTCAAGTTAAGATAAATGGTTTGAAGTTAGAATAAATGTGTACAAGGCCAGCCTGACTTCAGAACCAGGACTATGATGTGATCAGCAGTGACAGCTCCCACTTAGGACAAGTCACAGGACGTAGATTCCAACCATAACCTAGACAAGAGAGCTGTTTTTGTTTGTTTGTTTGTTTGTTATTTGTTTTGTTGAGGTAGGGTCTCACTCTAGCTCAGGCTGACCTGAAATTCACTATGTAGTCTCAAGATGGCCTCAAACTCAAGGCGAGGAAGGCTCTCAACTTTGAAGTAACCTACTTCAGCAGCCACACCCTACCTCCTGGAAGTCCAACAGCCTTTAAATAGTGCCACAGCTGAGAACCCACATAAAAACATGAGATGGGAGACACTTCAGATTCAACTGTAACAGCAGGATAGAGTGATTCCAGGACAGAGTAAATAAACTGTCACACATAATAAACTGGTAGCTGCAAATCAACTATGCCCTATGAATAAATTCCACTTTGCATACTTTTGCAGTCTAAGCTATCAATATTTTAACAGCATAAAGTAGTAGCATATATGTGTATATATCTGTGTGTGAATAATTAATATTAAATATCAGCAAATAAAAGTTGAATTCTTGCAGACATCTTTGTTTGGTAACTATGCTATTTCTGGCTTTAGTCTAGATTATATTTTTACTTATGGTGACAGCTTCCATGGAGTGCTTCAGTGCTGCAACTACAGCAAGTTATAAAAGCTGCTTTTAATTTTTAAGAAGCAGAGAGTAAACAGAAATTTGAGGGGCAAGAAGTTTGAAAACAGATGTTCCCTAAATAAAAAATTACTAGAGCTAGAGAGATGGTTCAGCAGTTTAAGGCACATGCTTGAAAATCTGGTTTAATTCTTCAGTACCCACGTAAAGCAAGATGCACAAAGTGGCACGTGCATCTGGAGTTTGTTTTCAGTGGCAATACGTCCTACCATGTTCTCTCTCTCTCTCTCTCTCTCTCTCTCTCTCTCTCTCTCTCTCTCTCTTTCTGTCCCTCCTTCCCTCTCTTCCTCTCTCTCTAGCTTTCAAATAAATGAATGAATGAATGAATAAAAATATTTTTAAGAAAATTTAAAAATTACTAGTCATGGAAATTCAAAGACTTTTCCTATCTGTATGAATAAGGAAAATAAAGCTGTCTTGAGCATGTGTTGAGGTGAGAGGTGGTGCCCATGCTCATGGGAATTCTCCTTAGATGACTGTGGTAGTCCCCCATAGACTTGGAAGTTTAATTCAAGCTTTTAACTTGGGTCTCCAACTGCCGGGCTGGAGGTGGTGTCACTGTGGTGGATCCGAGGTCCGGCTCTAAAGTGTTACTGGGGGCAGATCTGGAATTCCGGTCTAAGGTAGTCAGAGAGCAGTCTGAGCTCTGCCAGAGTTCCCTGCTATTTGGTGCTTACTTGTAGTGCCGATTATGTGTTCTTTCTCTCTCTCTCTCTCTCTCTCTCTCTCTCTCTCTCTCTTCCTCTCTCTCTTTTCTTCTCCTTTCTTCTCCTATTCTCTCCTCTCTCTCCCTCTGTAGGGAGAGAGAAGGAGTCAGTTTCTTCTGCCATTATGGAACTTCCCCTGGATCTGTAGCTTCAATAAATTCCTTCCTCTCATAAACTTTGTCTGGTTTGGAAGTTCATCCCTACAGTGTGGGTGGAACTGACTATAATTTCCTATGTGTCAACAATAGAGCTGGCTTCAGGATAAACCACAATCCTTGTGGTCATATGAAGAAAAAATATATATCAACTGTTTTGTACTATAAAAGTCCTTTCCCTAGGATTTGATCACAGGATCTGGAGTCGTGAGATGTATGGATTAACTGGGGAGTCAGCATTTTCTTTTGCTATGCTGGAAAAACCTATGTATACTTAATATAAGATAGCTAATTCATTTTTCATTTCTTGTTTCATAATTAAAGATATTGGCATGTGTTTGCATATGTGGGGTGTGTTCATGTTCTTATGCATGGGAGTGCCTGGGTAAGGCAGCTGCATGTAGGTGTGTGTGCATGCATATTGAGGACAATGTTAATTACTGTTCACCTTAGTTTTCCAGTCAGTCTCTCACTGAACCTGGTGCTTACAGAGTCTGCTAGACCAGCTCCAGCTATCCTCTTGTCTCTGCCTCCCCAACAGCGACAGAGGACATGCTGCGAAGCCTGTCTTTTATGTGGGTGCTGGGGATCTGAACTCAGTCCTCATGTTGCCATGGCAAGCACTTTCCCCTCAACCCCATCAATCCCCTACTTCTATAGCACATCCTCCTCCAGTAAAGAGTTGGGATGGTCACATTAAAGAGTTAATTGAGAACAATGCTTTTCTTAAATCTCCTTTTAGCCAAAATACAAGTGAGTCCTCCTCATAGAGGACAACTTTCTGGAATTTATTTATACTTTCTACAAGTTTTCTTTATAACCAGAAATGCAGTAAGGCTCATTCTACTCCCCCTCAACCAGTTGTGGCTCCTTCTCTCCACATCCTATCTCCCCCATGTCTTGAGACAAATAGGCAATTTTATTTTTGCTCTTTACACAGGTAGGAAAAGTCACTGAATATTATAGTTTATCTTAAGAGACTCTGATGGCTATCTACCCCACACAAGCAATCACCTCATGCCCTCATCAGAACAGGCTCTGGAAGGAAAGACCCTCTTCACAGTTCCTGGGGTGAATATTAACTGGTCTAAACCAATCCTATAATCCTATTTTCCTTGCCAAGGTTATGATTAGATAAGAGATACACTTCTGGCCTGAGAGATGTGAAGAGGTCTCCTGAAACTTTTAATAAATATGTGTTTTTCTATAATTCTCTGGCTATAGAAGAGAAAGAAAACTACTAATATAAAGAATGACTTTGTTTTATATAGTCCAAAGCTTCAAATTTTAGATATTAAGAATGAAGTCAGCAGTGCTGGAGGCACAAAGGTGGCCACATAGTTTTTAAAAGAAGGCAAAACCAAGTTCTAAGAACTATATAAAGGCAAGCTGGGTGTGGTGGTTCATGCCTGTAATCCCAGCACTTAGGACACTGAAAGTTTGAGGCCAATGTGGGCTCCAGACTGAAATTCTACCTCAAAAAAAGAAAAGTAAAAATCACAAGGATTAGGAATAAGGTAGTCCCTGTTTTTAGGCAGCTAGTTACAGGCCCAAAGGGAATAAATATATAATCTGTTTATCCTGACAGAGCTGATGAACATTTTTTTAAGAGAATAGAGTACTGGACTGGAAATCCAAGAAAGTCTTGATCTAGGACAAAGCTGACTCATGCTCATTGGCCAGGAGGCCAGCTGGCCACACATACAAAGTAACTAATCCTTTGTCTAGCTCACCAGCCTATCAGAAGCCCTCACATACATCTATCTAAAGTAATCAATCCAATCCACTCCAACTTGATGCTTAATTTACATCCCTGAAAGTATTAAATTACTAGCCTATCAAAAGCCCCCACATATGTTCAAAGTTACCAACCCAGTCCACCTCAACTAGATACTTAGTTATACATTTTCAAGGGTATAAACATCCCCAGCCCAAACCCCTACCCAAGGTGTTAGGTAGCTCCCTACCCCTGGGATCCTCCCAGCTTGGAGGATTTGTCTTTAATTCCACTTTCTGCTTTATTTTTGCTTTTTTTGTAATAAATCCTTAATTTCTTCTGCCCTTCTGCCATGTCTGCTCTCATCATTTTTTCAGTGAGTTGCAAGACTTGTGAGCCACTGACTCAGGGAGTTTTAGTGACCTTTGAGTGTCTGGCACTCTAACCCTTAACTAAGCCTATCCAGGGCCAAAAAAGGCTCCATACCTGTCCAAACATGCAACAGAGAATTCCAGGTAGCATTTATTCATACTCAGGTACTGTGGAAAGCTTTCATCTCAAAGCCTTTCTTCATCCTCCAGGCCTAGGTCAAGGACCCTTGTGTATGATCGATCCCATTGCAGTCTGTGACATTGGCTTACATTTCTCTTCCTAGACTGTAGGTACCCTCAAAGGCCAGGATCATACTTCACACATGTGGAATTCCCAGCCCCCAGTAATATCTCATGTGCTTGAATGTATACTCTTTACCTATCAAAATTCTGTTTACTTCACCATAGTGACTCACATTGATTTCTTTGGTATTCTCTGACCAAGATTTATATTTTATTTCTACAATTTTTAGCACAGAGTGAATGCTCCAGAAATGTATGATAATGATTGCACGATCAAATTCAAACACAACAGGTAAAGGGGTAAAGGTAGTATTACAGTCAGCTCCTCATTGCTGGGACAAACATCCAAGCAGACAGAGTTTATGAGAGGGGATGGTTTATTTCAGGCTTACAGATCCAGGGGAACACACCATAAATGGCAGAAGAAGCTGGCTCCCTTTCAAAGATCCAAGCAGAGAGACATTACCAACAGCCAGAACCACAAATACAAATAGCCAGAGCCCAGAATGTTTTGAATACACATAGTAGTGCTGGATTCAGATCCACCCCAAGTGACATGCCCCCTCCAGCAGGGATATGCCTTCTAGGGATGAGGTTTCAAGCTCAATTTTGATAAGCCACTTGAGTCTATGGGGCCATATATTTATACCATCACATTCAAACTACCCTAGGTAGTATATGCTACAACTCCTGTGCATGACTTTGAGTGGGGAGGGCACGAGTATGTCAGAGGACAACTGTGGGTGTGGTTCTTCAGGCATTATTCACATTTTTTGATACAGGGTATGTCACTGGCCTGGAACTTTCCAATTAGACTATACTGATAGGTTAGCAAGCCCCGGGGATCCACCTACCTCCACCTGCCGAGCATTTGTATTACAATTATGCCAACACACCCTGCTTTTCAAAATGCTGGCTCTGAGGTTTGAACTCAGGTCCTCTGTGCATGACGTTTTGCCTCATTGACACATATTAGCTGGGCAACAATCATAAAAAAGAAATTTATCAAAATTTACTAGCATACATGACAGAATAGCTCTTCTCTGTAAGTCAGCTTAGCCATGATGCTGACAGTAGCATGAATTTACTGCCAGCTTACAAATGGTTGAGCTGCCATCTCACAACATGCCAGAGAAATGATGCCACTCACTGAAACCATGTGTCCCCAGAGAAACAAAGGCAATCCAGTTCCCTAAACCCGGGCCCATATTCCACTTCTTTTCTAATTTGGGATGGATTTTATGTATCTGTGCAATTTCCAAGCTAGATGTGACTCTTGGAGAGCAGGTGGTGAAAGACCTCAGCCTATGAAAGCCTGAAAGGTTAAGCAGTTTATCCAAGACCATAAGGCAGATATCACCTCTTATGGGATAAGCAAACCACTAACTCCAAAAGACAGATTTTTTTGCTCCAATTGAATTTTCTTGTTTCAGTACAGATTTTCTTCTTTTTGCATGTGCATGTGTAGTACGTGGTGTTGTATGTGGTGTACACACATGTGTGTGCAGATGTGCTTCCAATATACACATGTGGAAGTCAGAGGAAAATGTCCGAGGTCTTCCTTATCTGTGTATTTCCCTGTAATCAAGTCTCTCTCTGAATCTGAGCTGCCAGGGGTTTTTGGTAAGCCTCCATGATTCTTCAAGCTCTGCCCCCCACACACAAAGGACTGGGGTTCCAGGCATGTCTGGCCACATGAGTGCTTGGGAATCAAATTCGGAAGTTCTCAGGCCCTCATGCTTACTTGTACAGCAAGCACTCTTAAATCACTTAACTGGTGAGCCCCTGAAACATTTTAAAGAAAAAAACAATTAATGTCCTCCCCTCCTTATAATTGGAGAAAAAGAAGAAAAAAGCAAAAACTTCATTCTAGTGATTAGAATAATGGCAAGCTGTTGATGAGGCACTGATGAGGCTATATCTGTTTTTCATTAATTATCCTTTGAAAGTTACATAAAACCAGACAGTCCCATATTTAGCCTGGTGTGGAAGGACAGGACTGTAATCCCAGCACTTGGGAAGTGGAGTCATATAGTGAGTTCAAGGCAAGTTTTGCCTAAAAGAGACCCTGTCTCAAAAAGTAAAAGCAAAAGCAAAAGCAAAAGAGAGAGAGAGAGAGAGAGAGAGAGAGAGAGAGAGTAAAATGTGAAAATCAGATTTGCTGTTTGGAAAGAGCCACAGTACAAGAGGGAAAAATGTTTCACCAGACTTACCTTCTCTAGCAAGGTGATGAACTCTACATTTTTTGAGGTTATCTGGGTACCTACCACAACCCAGAAAGTGTAAATTTGCATGGTTGAGGGTCAGGTTTTGGTTGTTGTTTGTTTTTTTAAGACTCAACCTTGTCTTTCTGCCTCTGGGGGCGCCGTTAGCCGCTCGGAGGGGAAGCAATGGGAAGCTGGGGGAAGGCTGGTTGCTGCTTAGCTGTCTCAGAGCGGTTCCACAGAGCTGGGGGCCGATGCAAGGTGTGGTCGGTGGAGTACACAGACTCGAGCAGATGTGTATAGTGTATCCACGTGGTTCTTTATTCAATTGGGAGAGCTTACATTTATAGGGAAAGGGAGACAGGGGGATGAGGAATAGGGGAGAATTAAGGGGATTGGTTAATCAGGGTGGTGAGTTAGCAGTCTGCAAGGGATAGGTGAGTGCAGACAACCTGTGAATACCTAATTTGTATAATTGGGGGGCCTGAGTGGCAGGAAATACGTGATTCTAGCCACAGTCCATGGGGATGGGTACAGGGAAATTTGTTACTTGGGTCTGATACCCATTGCCAGTCATGCTGAGATGGGAATGCCAGGTTCCTGTGGCTTGCTTTGGGGGTTGGGAGTCAGGGTTGATGGAGCTGGGAAATGCCTACCAAATTATTGCCTACTGAATTATCGGGGTTTCACCTGCTCAAACATCCTTAACCCTTTGTTCTCCATGCCCTCACTTAGCAGTGCCAACAAGCAGTTCCTGACAAACCTTATAAAACCCGTTTGATTTTAAACTGCTGACTAGTGGACAGAGAGTAGTATTCCTTATCAATAAAGCATTGATAGCAAGCTCTAGACAGCAAATCTCTGGTTCTCTTCATTGCACTCTGAAATGCACTGAGCTCTGAGCAAACAGCAATGCTGCTGATGTAAGCATGGAGATTAAGGAGCGTGACAATGTCAGTAACAATATGAAAAAATAATTTACCACAGTTAATCAGGTTAGCTTTTGTTATGATTGCTAAATGCTTCAAATTTGTAATTAATGTTAGGTTAAGATCCAAAATGCAATAATCTAATGAATAATTCATGTCATATTTTTATTTTGAATATTATGGGAAAATACTGGAATTGTGGATTTCAGTGGGGCAATTTGGAGACTACCATGAAATCAGGATACAGTAACAAACTGATTTTAAGAAGCAACAAAAACCGATTAGCTCCATTTTCTTGACTAGGTAAAGCTGATAAAAGATAAATACTGCTCAAAGTGAAATTAAATTATGATATAGGCAAGAAATTTAGTTTTACAAATATAAAGTGAAAAAAGTAATCTCAGGTTTTCAAGCAAGGGATGTAGCTGAGTGTTAGAGCATTTGCCTAGTATGCACAAGGCTAGCAGGTTCAATCCCTAGCACTTCAAATCTTCATCACATAAAATATCAATGGAATGAATTCCCCTAATCTTATTTCTATCAAGTGCTAGTTAGCTTCAAGTGAGCATTAAGATAGCCAATTTTTTAAGCTTGTGATTCTAAATTGCAGAATGTATATCAGCATTAAGGTAAACCTAACACATGGACTTGAGCCAAAACCTTTTATGCATATGTATGTCCATGTGTGTTGGAATATGGAGGCTAGAAATGGACATCAGGTGTCTTCCTCAATTATTCTCCACCTTATTTTTAAAAATTTTTTGCAAGGAGAGAATGGGCACAGCAGAGCCTATTGCCACTGTAAACGAACTCCAGATGCATGTACTATTTTATGCATCTGGCTTTATGCGGGTATTAGGCAATCAAACCCAGGCCATCAGGTTTTGCAAGCAAGCACCTTTAACCACTGAGCATCTCTCTAGCTTCTCTCCACCTTATTTTTGAAACAGAGTTTCTCACCAAACTGAGAGCTGATTGATTCAACTGCAATAGCTGGTCAGGAAGTCCCAGGGATCCTCCTGCCTGCCTCCCCAGAACTGGGGTTTACACATGTGTGCTGCCATGCCTGGTATCTCACAAAGGTGCTGGGGATCTGAACTCAGGTCCTCATGTGTGTGCAGTAAGCACTTTACTGACTGAGCTATCATCCTGCCCAGGATAAAACTTGCTCTTAGTGGGCCTTGCAAGAATTGAAGCTAGATAGTCAATCCAAACGTGCCAAATGGTACAATAGTGGCACTTCTATTGTGGGAGAAACCAACTGCTCTCTAATTGGACTGGAGGCCCGCTCCACGGGAGGGAATACATGTCCCGTACTGAAGACCCAGTAAAAGCCTATGGTGGGGGGAGTCATGAGTCCTAGGGGAATAATGCCTGCTGTTGTCTGGCTTGTTGTAGTTAACTTCTCTCATTGCTGTGACAAAGAACCCGACTAAAGCGGCTTGTGAAGGAATGGGTTTATTTGGCTTACGGACTCGAGAGGAGACTCCATCATGGCAGGGAAAATGATGGCATGAGCAGAGGGTGGACATCACCTCTGCCACAAACAGTGACAGGAAAGTGTGCCAAAAGCTGACAAGGGGAAGCTGGCTATAAGCCCCATAAGCCTGTCTGTAATAACACAGCTCCAACAAGGCTCTAATACCCAAACTGCCATCAGCTGGGGATTGAGCATTCAGAACATATTCATTTGTGGGGGACACCTGGATCAAACTATCACAGACTGAATACATATATTATGTCTACCAAAATGTCTTATAAGCATTTTTTTAAAGGATCATACCCATACAATAATGCTACTCTCACTTTTGGCTAGAGAAGCTTCTCTTTTTCAGATGGCGGTGAGCACTGGGATAACTCAAAAGACACAATAGTGCTGAGGAGAAATGACAGTGGAGTGTTCAGCACAGCGGCATCTCAGTCACACTTCAAGAGGCTCAGGGTCTATTGAAGAAGAGGTAGAGGAAAGATTGTAAGAGCCAAAGGAAGGGTAGAACTGCTTACAAGGCAAACTTCCAGACACAAAATGGCCTTGATATTAATGACCTCACAGTGCCTGATATACCTACACACAATGGGAGAAAAAGATGATGATAGCGAAACAAAATAGAGACTAAAGGGTGAGGAGGGAATCATAATGGTTTATGGTCTATAATTATGGAAGCTATCAATATAAAAGCTTTAAAAATAAAACAAAACTTTCCTGTTTGTTTGTTTTCCCCTCTCTCACAGGTTGACCTTGACCTCACTCTGAACCACCATGCTGGCCTCAAACACACAGCAACCCTCCTACCTCAGACTTCCAAATGCTGGGATTAAAGGCATGTACCACCACATCCAGTACACTTTTTAACTTAAAGAGATGGGTAAATCCAACGTGTGTGTAGGTGGCCCAAAGCTGAGAAAGCCAAGGAGAGGACAGCCTCGGGACCTGAGAGATGTAAGCTAAACCCTTGCCTTTTATCAGTTTAAGAAGAACCATTTTTTGCAGTTTTCAGACATCATGGGAGCTAGTTGTTAAACACAGGCATTAAAAATTAAGATATACAAACTTAAAATTAAATAACTACATTAAAAGCTAAAGAGATGGCTCAGAAGTTAAGTGCATTTCCTATGTAAGCATGAGGGCTTGAGGGGGTAAGACCACTGGAGTTTGAATCTGCAGAACCCACATAAATTGAGTGTGACCACATGAGCTTGTAACCCCAGTCCCACAGGGGAGCAGAGACCTAAGATTGCTACAGATTGAGAAAAAAAATGGCATACTCTGGGGTCAGTAAGAGACTCTGGCTCAAGCAAGAACAGGCAGAAGAGTGATGGAGCAGGATACCCAAGGTCCCACTCCAGCCACCACAGGCAAGCATGGAGCGCCACATGGGCACATGTACATACATATACCTTCCCTCCCCCCCCCACACAACAGCAGCAGCAAAAACAACAACAAAAATACAATATTCAGAACAGTTACATCTGGGCATGGAGTTGGAAGCAAGAGAACACATAGCTCAAGGTCATCTTTGGCATGTAGAGAATTCAAGAACAGCCTGAGCTACATGGGATCCTGCCTCAAAAACAAACAATAAATTCCAAATAAAAAACCCCTTAATTTTACCATATATCAGGTAGTCTATACTTAATTTTTAGGAGCTCCATATGGAAGTTCACCTCCTCAGTCATAGCAATGAGCAAAAGACGCTAAAATATATAATTTTACTGAATTGGGCTTATATTTTTAAAAATCCATTTTATACACCCAAAAAGGTCAAGGGCCTCACCTGCCAACAGAACTCAAATTAGAATCTACTACTAGGAAGCATCTAGTTTCCCTAAATGCCAGCTTATGGATTTTGGCCATTGATTTGTAACATAAATAAAAGTCACTGTGAACAGTTAGAGGAGATGAAGTCAGGGAGAGATGTGGTAGCCTGTGTCTGATTACACAAGCTTTCATTTTTCAGAGGGAGCCTGGTTGAGCACATCTCTTGTCTCTCAGTGAGCTTCACAGGGAGGGATATACACTTTGTTCCATATGCCCAGGCTGTCCTCAGGAACTGTGTGGAAGACCACCTCCTCCTCTGTCTCAGCACAGAGCAAAGAACACTAGGAAAAGATAGCTGGATGTGGCCATCAACTCTGTTTCTAAAGTTCTTAGAGTCTAAGGATAAAGTGTCCCCATGTACAGATGCTGAAAGGAAAAACACTGTTGGAATCATAAGGTGTGATACAAGAAAAGGCCTCAGAGAAGAGACATGGACTCAGAACAGTCCTTGAATTTTACTATGCCTATGAATAGGAATGGTTTAAAATGTTGCTTCTCAGCATAGAATAGTAGTTGCCAGGGCCTGGGAGGGGCAAAGGAAAGGTGGAGAAAGGCTAGACAGTTAACTTCTAATGTTCTACAGGCACAGTAGGATAACTATGACTGACAACAATTAACTACATCTTTCAAAGTAACATGCAGAGCAGAGCAGATTCTGAATGTTTCTGATTTTTTTTAAAAAATGATAAATGTTTGAGGTGATAAATGTACCAGTTTCCCAGCTAATCACCACATATTAGAGTCGTGAAATATGCTATACCCCATAAATATGTGCAATTATCATGTCATTTTAGAATATTTTCAATGCCATGTGGGAGTTGGCACATCTAACAATGGCTTGGGCTGTTTCTCCAGGAATCACATGTTGAGTAGCAGGGGTGCCAACAGCTAAGGGTTCAGAAGACTTCTAGGAATCAGAGTACCAAAGGGGCCCAGCCCTCCACAGGCTGAGGAAAGGGACCAACATGAAGAGCAGAACTAGTGAGATCACATTTCCCAACAAAGGACAAGACCCCTGCTCATAATACAGACCATTAAGCTGGGAGCCCTCTTGAGAATGTGCCAGGGCCAACATGACATGACGTTAGTCTGTGAGGTTTTGATTTTGTTTGAGTTAGGGTGTCACCATGTACTTCAGTCTGACCAGGAACCAGAGATCCTCCAATTTACTGAGTGTTGACATTACAGGTGTGGCCCACATCCTTTCTTTTTAAACATTTTAATATATAATTATATATTAACATAACAAGATGCTTAGTATCATAAGTTATTAGAGAAAACCATTAAAACCAGGATGACACACCCCTTCAGGCATTAGATATTCTCCCCCACCATGGCATTCTTTCCACCACTTCTTCTGCAAATATTCCTGAGTCAGAGTGGGTGACTTTAAAGTTTACATAATTGTTAGGTTCTTAAGAATCTCTGGATTTGTTTTTTGGACTATTTTGGGAACCCTTGGTTATCCTTCCATAGGATATCTGCCTTGCTGTGGGAATAGCTCTTTTGCTCATCACACCACTTCCTTAGAGGTTATGTTAGGGCTCTAAACGGTGAGTCTGAGGTGGTTCCTCTCCTGCTTGGGTGTCCCCAATCAACTCAGGTCCAAATGGAGTTCGGCTGTCTATATTTCTCATTGATTTCTGGAAAATTACAAACAGAATCTCCAACAGAGAGTTGCAAACTTTATTAATTGAGACTAATATTGCTAGTTTGGTGAGATTTTAAAGAGTGTCACCTTTCTGAAGATCTATGGTTAGTGAGGACTTCCCCTTGGAGATTGGGTTCTTGGTCCCCATTCAAGGTTGCCTTGGGTCCCCTTACCAGTCAAGGGTTCCCTGCCACTGAGTGGATCTCATAGCCAATTAGCCAGCTGTAGGTGCACCCACCTAGGTTGAACACCACTATTGCACAGATGGGCACTTCTTATCTTTCTTGTCTGTGCCGTACAACAGTGTGTTCTGCATTCTCAGGCCAATGTTCAGTGTAGCCTGAGGATGTCCCTGCTTTCTCAGAATATTAATGGTCTGGTTCCCCTGGCAGCTTGTGCAAAACCTTGCAGCATTACACAAGCTAGCCTTCTGGGAGCTGGTTTTGTTTCTGGATTCAGCAGGGTCTCTCAGTGTTGTATGACAGCAGTCTGTGGGATCTTCAGCAAGAGTCTTTTTTTTTTTTCCTGAGGAGGGTATTCCAAGAGCTGTGACAAAAGCTTGTCTTACTTTAGGGACCATGTAGGTCATTTCAACCAGCATCTCATTGGATTCCCCCAAATTGTGCCTGGTTTGAAGATTCATCCCAGCAGTGTGTGGCTATGACAGTAGGTGTCCAGAAATTTGTCCATTTCTTCCAAGTTCTCCAACTTTGTGGAGTAGAGGTTTTGGAAATATGACCTGATGATTCTTTCAATATCATTTGTGTCTACTGTGATCTCTCCATTTTTATTTCTGATTTTGTTGATTGGGCCATCTCTTTTTTCCATTTGGTTATGTTGGCCAAGGAGTCATCAATCTTGTTTATTTTTTCAAATAACCAGCTCTTTGTTTCATCAATTTTTAAAATCATTTTCTTAGTTTCTATCTCATTGAACTCTTCCCCAATCTTAATTATTTCTTTTCATCTTGAGTTCCTAAGGTTGTTCTAATTTTTGCAATGCCTTTAGCTGATTGCTTAGGTTTGGGATCTCTCTGTCTTTGTTATGAAGGCATTCAGTGCTATGAATTTTCCCCTAAGGACTGCCTTCATTGTGTCCCATAAATTTTGCCACGTTGTATTTTCTTTATCATTTAGTTCAAGAAAATTTTCAATTTCTGTTTTAACTTCTTGAACAACCCATTCGTCATTTACTAGCATATTGGTCAGTCTACAATATTTGATATACTTTCCATTTTTTCTCCCATTGTTTATTTCCAGCTTCAATGCAATGTAGTTTGATATGATGCAGGGTGCTGCATCAATATTCTTGAATTTATTGAGACATGATTTATGCCCTAATGTGTGGTCTATTTTGGAGAAGGCTCTGAGAGCTGCTGAGAAGAATGCATATTCTGTAGAGTTGCGATGGCAACTCTGTATACGTCTGTTAGGTCTAGTTGGTCTGTGGTGTTACGTTCTATCATTTCAATGTTGATCTTCTGTCTGATCTGTCTATAGCTGATAGTTGTGTATTAAAGTCTCCAACTATGATGGAATTGGAGTTATTTTTGTTTTATTTTCCATTAATTTTTGCTTTATGAAATGTGGTATACCTGTATTTGATGCATACATATTTATGATAGTGATATCCTCTTGTTGAATCATTCCCTTGATGAGTAAGAAGTGAACTTTATTGTCCTTTTTAATTAATTTGGTTTAAAGCCTATTTTGTCAGATATTAGTATAGCAACTCCTACTTGTTTTTTATTTGTTTGCTTGGAATATCTTTTTCCATCCTTTCACCCTGAAGAGGTTCCTGTCTTTATAGGTGAGGTGAGTTTCTTAGAGCCAACAAATAGAAGGGTCCATTATTCTTATCCACCCTGCTAGCCTGTGTCTTTTTATGGGAGCATTAAGACTGTTAATATTCAAAGTTATAACTGTGAGGCTTGACTCTATCCCTGCCATGGTGAAGGTTTATGAGATTTGATGCCTCGCATGTTGTTTCATCTACTCTAGGCTTGATTATTGGGCCAACCTCTAGAGGGCTCTTGGGGTTGGTTGCTTGGCTCTTCTGTGTGGAATGTTTCATGAATTCTCTGTAGGTTTGGTTTTGTATCCATAGTTGTAGAGTTGAATTTTATCATGGAGTATTTTCCTTTCTTCATCTATTATGAGTAAAACTTTCACAGTGTACATTAGTTTGGGTTGAAAGCTATAGTGATTGAGGCTTTGAAGTATGCCATTCCAAGCCCTTCTTGCTTTCATGTTTTCCATGGAGAAGTCTGATGTGACTCTGATGGGTTTGCCATTATATGTGATTTGTTTTGCCCTTGCTGCTTTCAATGTTTAGGGTTTTTACTGTAATATGTCTATAATGTATCTTGGGGAGTTTTTTCTTTGGTCCCGCCTCTTTGGTGCTCTGTGTGCTCTCTATATCTGAATTATACTTGCTAGAGTGGGAAAATTTTCTTCAAAATTTTGCTGAATATGTTCTTTATGCCTTTGGTCTGGATTTTTTTCTCCTCTGGTACCCCCATGATCTAGAGATTTGGTGTCTTAAGGGTATCTCAAAGTTCCCTCCTATTTTGTTCACATGCTTTCTTGAACTTATTCAAGTTTTTGTTTTCCCTATGGAAATGGGGAAATTTTCTCCAATAATTTGTTACAGTGGGGAAATTTTCTTCAATAATTTTGTTAAATATGTTCTCTATGCATTTGGCCTGGATTTCTACCCACTCTGGTACCACCATGATCTGGAGGTTTGGTCTCTTACCAAAGCTCCCTCATATTTTGTTCATATGCTTTTTTGAACTTATTCAAGTTTCTGTTTTCCCTATCAATCTCTTCTTCTGTTTTGTTTTCCACATCTGAGGTTCTGTCTTCCAAATTATTGACTCTAGAGGTGAGGGATTCTAGAGAGGTTTTTAATAATTTCATTTGATTTTTGTTTTCTTTTTTTTTCCTTTATTGTCCATAATGAGTTACATTGTTTAGTGGGCCAAACATGAGTTGTTATCCCCAATTCCCCGTTGCCCCCCCTCCGCATCCCCAGTCAGCTGGATATCCTCCTCCGTGGGCCATCTGTATCAGTCTTTGTGGTAGGGGACCATGGATAGCCCAGTCTTCAGCCGTGTTCTCATGACCCAAGTGTGTTGTTACTGAGGGTTGCCAATTCTCTGATATTCTCCCCCACCACGGCTCTTACAATCTTTCCACCTCCTCCTCCGTTCAGTTCCCTGAGTCGTGGTGGGTGAGTATTGAGGCTGCTTTGGTGTTGTGAGCTTAGGGGTTTTTGTGTCGAGATTCGTTGGTTTCTGTCACACTGGCTTGTCCTTTGTTGATTGAATGGCTATGGATGTGGGTCCCTTGTTCATCCAATCATTCTCTGTGGGGTTCCATGTGGATCCTCCCCAGTATTACTGTGGTGGCTCATCTCATGCCAGGATCTTGCATTGTCTCTATCTTTATATTGAATTGTGTTTTCATTTCAAAGTATGACTTACTTAATGCTTCCTGATAATAATTCTTGTATTTACTTATATCTTTGCTTAGTTTGGCTAGTTGATGCTTGAGTTCTTCTGCTTGCTGGTTTGCCTTTTGTCATAGTCAGTCACACACTGCTGGGATGAATCTCCAAACCAGGTACAATTTGGGGGAGGAAAGTACTTATTGAAATAACAGACCCAGGGGAAGTTAAGGAAAAAAGGTTGGTCCCCTTTCACAGATCCAAGCAGAGACAGAGAAACCCACCACCAGCACCTCAAGTAAGCAAGCACACTCCAAACTAGCAAACAAGAGGAACTCCAGGCTTGAGCTCAGACTGCTTTTTGCATATGTATAGCTAGAATTCCAGACCCACCCCAGGATCTGGCCAAGTTGACACATCTCCTCCAGCCAAAACTGGCTGGAGACAATTTATAATAAACTTTTTAATCTACTGGAGGACATTATTCAAACTACCACACCTTTATTTCACTCACTGTTCTACCAAAGTCCATCTGTTTCTCCTCATTTGTGTGGTGGCAAAGCTTGTAAGCTGATTCTGTACCTTTTCCAGGTGATTTTCCATTTTTGCTTCCATTTCTATTATTAACCTCTTCATAGACTCCATGCAAGTATGTCCTGGCATAATGTCTTTTCATCTTGGGATTGCATCTGCATTCTCTTTCATAATTTCACTGGTGACTTCTAAATTGGGTCTTATAGTGGGTTTGGTGTATGGCATTCAGCTGGTATGTTCTTCTTGCTGTTGTGATCTGCCCATTTTGGTTCCACTTGGAGGGATTGGGAGTGCCCTCTTCAGTGGTGTGGGTGGGGTGTACAGTTGGTTTCATAGAGTGGGCCAGGCATTCACTTGGTTCTGTCTCAGGGGAAGAGCCTGACCTTAATTCTGGGGCTGGAAGAAGTGCGTGCTTGGTTGGGGGGAGCAGGCACTCATTTTGATGGCTGGGCACAGGTGCTCATTGGCTCCCATAGCTGGGTGTGCAGCCTCAGATCAGTGGCTGGGCCTGGGAGTGTGCCTGATACCACCACAGAGGGCTGATTGTGCCCTCAGGTCAGTGGCTGGGCCAGCGAGTGCACCCATACCACCGGAGGTTTAGCAGGCCCTCAGATCAGTGTTTGGGCCAGGCAGTGCATCAGGTACCACCAGGGGCTGAGTGCATATCAGATCGGTGGCTGGGCCTGCAAGCATGCTGGTACCACAGGGGGCTGAGTATACCCACAGATCAGCAGCTGGGCCTACAAGTTCGCTGGGACTGCCAGGGACTAAGTGCCCTCTCAGATAAGTGGCTGGGCCTGCAAATGTGCAGGTACCACAGGGGGCTGGCTGAGTGGGCCTTCAAATCAGCAGCTGGGCCAGCAAGTGCTCAGACCAGGAGGGCACAGGGAAGAGGTGTGTTGCACAGACTGAGTTTCAGTGGGAGCTTGTGGGTGGGGGTGGGACAACCCTTGGAGTCTATTCAGGAGCAGATAGCAGTAGGGAAGCTCTGGCTAGGCTGGTGCATGAGCTGGGGAAGGGCTGGGCCTCCGTATGGGGCTTCAATCCCAGCTAATATCCCAAACCTTCACTCAGTGGGTCCTGGAGTGGTTGCTAGTTGGCCATCTTGATCTGGAACTCTCCCAATTTCTTCCAACTACAGTTCACACTGGTTTCCTCCTGGTCTGCTCCCTGCAGAAAGAACCTGCAGCTGCCCACTGACCCTTGGAACATCTTTTGCTATACAAGTTATTAATTTAAGGCATTTATACTCAGCCTTCTTCTACCAGTGATTTGACATACTTATATAATGAAACATAAAATTAATGTAATCAAGAACAGGTGGAAAAGGGAAACAAGTAAAAGGATACAAAAATGTTAACCAAAAATTGCTTATTTTGAGTTTCAAAGAGAACTCAAAACTTCATTAAATGTGTAATTATTCTATAACTTTTATCACCATGGCTGACTGCTAATACCACACATGCAATTCTTGTCTATTAGAAGAGGCCATTCAAACCTCTGGATCCTTAGTGACATAAGTTAGTTTTAATTTTAATCTCTTAATAGTGGAGGTGTTCTCCAAAAAGGACATAGGTAGTTCTTTTAAATAGCATTTATTCAGAAACACAATTCCAGCTTACATATGCACTGTGATATGTACTTCAAGAAAAGCTTTTCAACTCTCAAGTTTAGTTTTTAAGTTTGTTTTAAGTATGTTGAGTATTTGATTTGTGAAATACAATCTACTTGAGTATTAAAGGCTATTAAGAACACATCCTTAACTGGACAGGGTGGTCTACATGCCTGCAATCCCAGAACTAGAGAGGCTGAGGCAGAAAGTCTCCTTAATCACACAATAAGAAAAAAGTCATTCACCTAAAACGATGAAGCAAATTTTTAAAAAGAAAATTCAAAGCTAATGATATATTCAAACCATATGAAAACATCTAGTCACTATAATGATAATTATGACACATAGAAAGCTCACTATGGAATGGTTGATGGGCACCATGTACTGTGCTGAGAGACTATCACAAGCTTCCATTTTGTGTGTGTGTGAAGTGCATGTGAAAGCCAGAGGTCAATGTCAGATATCATCCTCAATTGCTCTCCACTCCATTTTTTGAGACAGGTGTGGTGGTTTGACTCAGTATCCCCCATAAATTTATGTGTTCTGAATGCTCAATCCCCAGCTGATGACAATTTTGGAATTGTAACCTTGTTGGAGGTATGTGGTTGGGGCGGACTTATGGGTGTTTTAGCCAGTTTCCCCTTGCCAATGTTTGTCACACTCTCCTGCTGCTGTTATCCACTTGATGTTGGCAGGAAGTGATGTCCATCCTCTGCTCATGCCATTGTTTACCCTGCCATGATGGAGCTTCCCCTTGAGTCTCTAAGCCAAAAATAAACCCTCTCCTGAACAAGCTGCTTTTGGTTGGGTTCTTTTTGCAAGCAATGAGAAAACTGACTACAACAGTTAAATTTTTGAACTGATTTGCAGAAGAAACATAGACAGATTTGAAACCTTGGCCTAAGAGATGCCTTGCAGTGCTATAAGCATAGCTTGATGGATTTTGGTCAGAGTTGTAAAGACTTGAATGCACTAGAAATTGGACTATGAAGTTTGGCTTGCAAGGGTGATGAAGAACTTTCTTGGGCTTGGTCTTAAAGCAGTTTGTTAGAGAAGTTTGCTGTGTTCTGCCTGTGTCCTGAGAACTTGCACAGGGCTGCACTGTATAAAAATGGACTGGTGTGATCAGATGGATCGGACACAGAAAGAAGTGAAATCTTTGGGCTGAAACTGCTGCCCATTTAGCTGCAATTGTTTGAGAGATGACAACCACTGGGATTGGGCTGATCTGAATTGAGACAGCAGGAAGGATGTGGAAGAAGCATCCTGCTCTTCAAAGTTGGCTTTACCCCTGCCACTCCCCGATTAACAATTTGGTGGCCCACCTGGTACTATAGAGTATAACAAATGCAGGAAAGACAGGGTCTCTGAATTTGCAATGCAGTTTTGTTTTTTGGAAATGGCCATGGGCAGTGTGAAGCAAGCTTGAATCACCTGCATGGAGGCCTGATGGAGCCATGAGGATGAACTTTGGGTTGCAGTGGAGATCCAAAGGAGATATGAAGACTATGGTATGGCTGCCAAGGAAAGCTGCCAGTACTGGATAAAGTTTTCCAGGACTGTGAGTAGCCTACCTGGAGGGGCAGAATTGGAACTCCAGAGACTTGCCATTGGTTAGAATTATCAGACTTGGAGTTATAGAATTTGATATTTGCCCTGTTATTTTAAATCTTCTATTGGTTCAATCTGTCTTTGCTTTGCCCAATACCATCTTTTGCAGTATGAATATTTATTCTTTGCCATTATGCTTTTTTTTTGGTATTAAAGCTCAGTTAAATGGCCTTGGATTATGGAGATGTTTAAACATCAATGGAAATGACTAAAAACAATGGGGACTTTTAAAGTTGGACTGAATGTATTATATTTTACATCATGTATGGTCATCAATTTATGAGGGCCAGGGGCACAATGTGGTGGTTTTATTCAGGTGTCCTCCATACACTATGTCTTCTGAAAGCTAGATCACCAGCTGATGGCAATTTTGTAATTGGAAACTTGTTGGAGGCATGTTGTTGGAGCAAAGCTTATAGGTATTGGCCAGGAGGTGATGCCTAGCCTCTGCTCATGCCATCACTTCCGCTGCCATCATGGACCTTCCCCTTGAGTCTCTAGGCTACTCTACCCCCACTTTTATGTGGATGCTAAGGATTTGAACTCAGGTTCTCATGTTTGTATGGCAAACACTTTACCCACTGAGCCATCTCCCCAGTCTTACAACCCCCCAGTTTTTACAGAAAGAAATTGTGAAACAAGGAGGTTAAATACAAGTTCTGGTGGCACATGCCTTTAGTCCTAGCACTTGGGATGTAGAAGAAGGAGGCTCATGAGTTCATAGTCAATCTCAGTTATATAGCAAGTTCCTGACCAGTCTGGGTTACATGAGACTGTCTCAAAAAGTAAAAATATGAAATATGAAAATGAATGAAATATGAAAAATATGAAAACAAAACAGAGGTTAAAGCATTCAGCATAAAACATAGCCTAAAACTCAGTCGATGGGGTGTCAAACAAAACATAGCCCCAATTTATTATTTTTTTGGGGGGACTGGTGATTGAACCTAGGGCCTTATGATGAGGTAAGCACTCTATCAGAAACCTATATCCTCAGCCCTTTTAAAAGTTGTAATACTGTTTTTCTGTTTTGTTTTTGTGACAGGTTTCAACAAACTGTATAAGCCAGCCTTCAGCTTTATTAAAAATATGTATATATAGATATATAGATACACTCACACACTTAACATCTTTATTATCAAAAATTAGACACACTGTATAAGCCTCCTGCCTCGGCCTCCCAAGTAACGAGCATTGAACATGTATATAGAGACTGCAGTTCTTGAATCCTGGTCACCTGGCCACTCTATGAGGCTGTTTGCTCAGTTGTGAGGTAGAATTCCAACTTGAAAAATCCATTTCAGTACATAGTGAGTGATCAGGACAAGAGGAAGAGGTGTCCTTTCCTCCATGGCACATGTCCCAGTTTTCATCCAAATTATCCCTCAAATATTGTACAGCATCAATCCTGACAGTCTCTGGCAAAAATGAAGAAGTGCCAATTAAACAGATGGTTGTGGGCATTGAAATAACGAAGCAGCAGCCAGCAGGGGTCATGGAGAATCATCCAAATTAACCTAATTTCTCTTTGTAGAGCATTATTAGATTGGTGGATCAGACCAATTATTACTTCTGTATTACAATTTCAGCCCATCTGACTGCACCCTGTTAACAGATGCCATAGAGAAAAGTTATATTCTTTTATTCATGTAGTAGAGATGCAGTATTCCCATGCTTCCATGGTTGACCAAACAAATGGAACAAGCATGTAGAGTTTAGATCTCAGGCCATCATCCAAGTCTTGTACTGCTGTTTTGATCTATCTTCAAAAATATCTTCAACCAATGTTTTATTAATGATTTGGATGAAGACCTATTTACCAAGTTTGTAGGTGATACAAACCCAGATAACATAGTCAAAAGGTACAGTCACCTTTTCAAGATGACTGAGGTTCCTGAAAGATGAGGTAGAAATCACCAAGGTCAAATTTTGCAAGGTTAAAACTAATGCTGGATAGTCAGGAAAATCAAATCTTCAAATTTAAGATGTATGACACTTAACAGTAGAATGGCTTGTCTAAAAAATAAACTCTAAGGAGGCTGGAAAGATTGCTCAGTGGTTAAGGTGCTTGCCTGCAAAGCCTAATGACCTGAGTTTGATTCCCAAGTATCCACATAAAGCCACATGCACAGTGGCACATGCATCTGGAGTTTGTTTGCAGTGACTGGAGGCCTTGGCACGCCCATTCTCTTTCTCTCCCTTTCTTCTCTTTATTTCTCTCTGCTTGCAATTAAGTAAATAAAAATATTTTACAAATAAAATTTAAACAGGTGTGGTGGCAGACACCTTTAATCCCAGCACTGGGGAGGTAGTGATAGTAGGACTGCTGCGAGTTCAAGGCCAGCTGAGACTACATAGTGAATTCTAGGTCAGCCTGGGCTAGAGTGAGACTTTACCTCAGAAAGCAACAAAAATAAATGAATAAATCAATAAACTCTGGGGAGACTTGGGAAGGTGAGCCATCACCCTTCCCCACCCTGATACACGTAAAAATTCAAGATGAAGCAATAATATGTGATGTTAAAATCAGTCCAAGATTCCAAGCTGACTTTGAGGCTTTAGAAGTGACAGCCTTGCTTCTATCAGGCTTCTTATTTTCAGGCCTGGGGAAATATGTCACCAAAGTTAGCTCAAGGAATATGATAAAGATGTTGAGAGGTCTTAAAACCAGATGATCTTTGTGGAAGAGGGACAGAAAGAATGTAAGAGCCAGAGGATGGGGTGGGGTGCCTTGCGACGCTGTCTTCCAGAGAGCAAGTGGCTGTTTCATTCATAACCACAGAGCAGCTGTGGTTACCTGCACAATACTGAGCCCATCAACATTCAGTCATGGATGGTGGAGGGCAAAAGAGACAAAAAGAGAACATACCAAAGCAGAAAAGGGACTAGTTAGAAAGAAAAAAAGGGTTCAGTGGAAGGGGAATGAAGGAGGGGAGACAAGAGAAGGTAATGGGAGAGGATTATGATCAAAATAGATTATATACATGTATGAAAATTGACAATAATTTTTTTAAATATCAGGGGCTGGAGAGATGAGTCAGTGGTTAAAGGCACATACTTACAAAGCTGATGTCCTGGGTTCAGTTCCCCAGTATCCACACCATAAAATCAGATGGACAAAGTGGTACATTTGTCTGGAGTTCATATGCAGTGGCAAGAGGCCTGACATGCCCATATTCATTCTCTGCCTGCCTCTATCTCTCAAATAAATAAATATTTTTTTAAAAGTTTTAAAAAATCAGATGATCCAAGGATTTTGCAACTGAGCTTGTAAAAGTATACTAGGAAAGTTTTCTTTAGCCTTCACTTAAGTCTTAGAACCATATAGCTATATTTCCCATTTTACAGATAAGAAAACCAAGACTAAAAGTTTAGGTAATTATCTAATTGTTGGAGAGAATAGTATGTAATAAATGCAACAGTGTCTGACCTTGAGGTAAGCTTTTTCAACTTTATCTTTAACGTAACCTTTATCAAGCCGTTTAAACTTTATAGTATCAACAGAGGAAAGATTAGACTAGGAAGGGATATGGTACATGTGAGGGTTTTCTTGCCTTCATGCCTTCACCCATGTGTCCTTTTTTGACTCCAATTCAACACCCCAGAGCCTATATCAAAAGCTGGTCATCCTTCACCCCAGTCCACAGCAGGTGGAGACCAGAGAATCACTGGGAATCACTGATGTAGACCAGGTCTGGGTTGAGGTTGAGACAAATAGGCTAGGTCATATAATACAGAATGTTTCCCCTCCCCAGGAAAACTGCTTAAGAAGGGACACTTCATGTTGTTCCTCAAAAACTAAGTGCCTCCCTCTTTCTCTCCCCCTCTAGCTTTAGGACCCTACCATGCTCTCCCATGATATAATAACCTGCCCCTAATAGAACACTCCCTGAAAAGACATCCCTGTCAGCATCTCCATACCAAAGCTGACATCAAAATCTTTTTTTTTAAATAATCTAACAGTATCCACTCAAAGAAATGTACCCTTTCAATTTGCCCTATCCTACACACCACCTCTATTATCAGATGCCAATTCCTTTCAGGTCTCTGAAAATACAAGACTGCAAAGTGAGTGAAAGGTGAAAGTATGGATCACATGCCAATAGGAACACTCTTTCTCAGGTAGAAGGAGAATTGGGAAAGTAGACTGCTCTTGAGAGACCTAGGCAACCAAGATCTGCTTCTGCCACTCCAGGTGTCTTCTAGAAGTTTACATGAGCAGAAGCACTGTGTGTTCACATGTGTGCCCAGCTTCTTTCACTGAGCATAGTGTTGTAAGATGAAGTTCCCAGAAAACATTCTACAAGGCCAAACCAAGCTTCATGACTGTGGAGACCAGAGAGAAATCATCTTAAGCTATTTTTAGTTCCTTTAAAAGCTATCCATTGCCCATCCCTGTGTCTGGCCTAACATCCTGGTGTCTATAAAATCCTGTAAAATGTATTCTTAGCAGACCACTAGTTTCCACCAATACACAAGCTAAAAATGCCAAAAGAAAAGATCTGAGACCTGTAACAGTATTTTCCCTGCTTTGCTGGGACCCTCTACCTGTGGATTGCCCCACCCAATTGTATTCTATAAATGCCTTAATTTATGATCTTTATTGTTCTAGAACTAGTAAAATATCAGGTAACAATTTCCAGAGTAGAGAGAGCATGGCTTTCAGGGAAACTTGAATCCCTGTTCCGGGGCTATGGGGCTCTTGATCCCAGAGATTATTTTTATAAATATTCTTACAACCTGGTCATCATCAGGAAGGCAGATGAATTGCCTCGATGACAAAAGCAACCAAAAGCCAGTAAACAGTGACAAGTGAAAGCTTCTTTTCTCTCATTAAACAGCCTCTAATACCTCTAAGATTCTAAGAAATCTACTCAAATGAGCTGATTTCACCCATGGATCCAAAAGTCCAGTTTTATTAAATGCTATGAACAATGCCATATTTTCCCTAAGGGCTTCTTCCTGTCTGCCTCCCTACCTCCAAAAAACAAAATTCTTTGTGTTTGCAGTTTATATTGTCCTTACAGCTGCAGCTGGTTCATGGGTGTGAGACACATCCAGTCACACAAAGTTAAATGTTTAGAAGGGCTTTGCATTTGGCTTAACACTCTAATGTTATTAGCTTGATATTAGTAATAGTTTTAAAAACAGGTGTGTTTGTATTTCATATTGGGCCCCCAAAATTATGTAGTCTGGCTGATGTTATTCAAGTATAAATACTATTTGTAACTGACTCCTGCTAAACTAACCAACCTTATTCTTGGTCACCAGATTGAGTCTGTGTAGAAAGTGAGGCAGGGCTCAGCTATATCAACTCCCTATGTCCTTCAAAGCTTTAAACATCCTTAACCTAGAAGTGGCATGAGACTGTGGTGCAGAGGGGGAAGTCAAGAAAGCCATGGGAACCAAAGAAGAGTGAAAATCTCTCTATCTGTCCATGGAAATTGGGTGATAAAAGCAACACCACCCCTAGTAAAGCCACTTCAAAATAGTCCAGTATTTTCAGTAGAAAAGCATTATCAAATGGGAATCTATTGTGTGCATACTTTGATATTAGGGCTACTAACAGCAGGTACCACACACACCCTGTTGATAGATTTAATTTGGTTGACTTTTAAAAGAACTATAGGGCTAGAAGATGGCACAGTGGTGCGAGAACTTGCTGTGCAAACCTGAGGACCTGAATTCAATCCCTAGCACCCACACATGCCTGTAACCGCAGCACTGAAGGAACAGATAGGAGGATGGCTGGAGCTTTAGCGTCAGCAAGTTGTGCTGAAAATGAGAACTTTAGACTCAGCTAGAGATCACTGTCTCAGGAAAATAAGACATAAAAGAGACACACATACATCTCTGGCAGGGATAACCATCCACTGCACACGGCAAGCCAAAGTAAATCTATGTATCCAGTTTAAATGTGCTCAGAAGATAAAACGATTTCTCGTTTATGTCTCAGTTAGTTTGGGCTTGTCTTAGAGAAAAATTAGAAGTATGTTAATGACCCATGTTTAGCCTTTTATTCATTTAGTCAGAAAAATTGAAGTATTGGTAGAATGTAATTAAATAAAGACACTTTGGGCCTTCAATTAATGCTGTCATTAGAAAAGATGCCAAGTCTTAACAATTTGTCTGCATGTTACATTACCACCATCTGCTGGTCATGAGGGCCAAGTTTATAGAGAGTTTCATTCTTATTTCACTGAATCTTTGATACATTTAAATACCACATATGCTGTGACCACTTTTTTCCTATGGTATCCATGGTGTCCTACATGGTCAGTGATTCCTAGTTTGGGCTCCTCAATATTCCAGTGCTAAGAAAAATGCTCTGGGTAGGGAGAGTACCCCAGTGGTATGGAAGATGCTGCAGACTACTTCCAGGTCTTACATACACAATTTATTTCAGCAGATTTAAGGCTGTGAAGAGTCCCTTATTAGAAAAATCTAGTTTAGACTGATCAATTATTCACAGGCTTAGACTCTCTCCCCTACTATTCATGGCCCATCTTGCCAGTGAACGCCCACTACTTGCACAATAGGTTACAGTATGCTCGTGAGGATTTTATGTTTCTGAACCTAATTTGGTTTAGCCTCATGCTTGAGCCATTCCGCTCCCCCCATCCCTTACCCCTCATTCATAAACTCTCACTTCTTTCTACTCGTCTGCATAGAGTTTACGGTTATACTGGTTAAGGACTGCATATGAGGGAGAATATGTGGCATTCGATTCTCTGTTCTTTTGAGTGTTCGCTTAGTAAGATCTGCTCAAAGTCAGACCATTTTTTCCTAAATTTTGATATGTCATTTTTCCTTTCAGCTGAGTAAAATTCCATTGTGTAAATATACCGTCCATTCCTCCATGGATGGACATTTGGGTTGATTCCAATTCTTGGCTATTATGAATTGAGCTGCTTGTTGTACAAATATATCTGCAAAGAGATGTGACATCTTGTGGATAGATGCCTAACAGAGGGATAGCTGGGTCCATTGGTAGTTCTATGTCCATTCTGCTGAGGAGTCTCCACACTGCTTTCCATAGTGGTTGAACAAGTTTGCAATCCCACCAGCAGTGAATGAGGGTTCCTTTTTCCCCACATCCTCGCCAGCAATGATTGTTGTTGGTTTTCTTTATGATTGGCATTCTGACAGGGGTAAGGTGGTATCTCATTGTCGTTTTGTTTTGCATTTCCCTGATGCTTAAGGATGCTGAGCACTTTCTCAGGTGAGAAAAGGCCATTTGTGTTTCCTCCTCTCTGAATTCTCTGTTGAGATCAGTGCCCCATTTTGTGAGGGGGCAGTTTGGGGCTTTGTTATTAATTTGTTTTAGTTCTCTATAGGTTCTAGAAATTAGGCCTCTGTCTGAGTTGTAGCTGGCGAATATATCTCCCAGTCTGAAGGGGGTCTATTGACTCTGAGAATGGTGTTTTTGTCTGTACAGAAGCTTTTGAGCCTGATCAGGTCCCATTGGTTAAGTGACTGTTGCACTTCCTGGGCTACCGGAGATTTGCTCAGGAACTTATTCCCTACTCCTATCTCCTGTAGGGTTCCTCCTATTTTTGATTCCAGGGTGTTTAGGGTTGTATGGTTAATATTGAGGTCTCTGATCCATTTGGAGTTGATCTTTGTGCATGGTGAAAGGAGTGGGTCTATTTTCATTTTTTTACACGTGTTTATCCAATTTGTCCAGCACCATTTGTTGAAGATGCTGTCTTTAGCCCAGCATACATTGTTGGCACGGGTTCCTTCCCTCACTGAGCTGTTGACCAAAGTGACCCATGAGGTTCCAAAAACAAGACAGAATTCTGTCAAAGCTTTTGAGTGCCCTCCCCAGGCCTGAGGCCAAACCCTGTTGCTAAAGAAACCACAGAATGCCACCAATCAGCATCGAGAGACCTTTCAATGTCTGGAATGGTAACCAGACCCCAGATGCCAGTTAGTGCAGTGCTGGAAGGCACTGCACAAGCTGCCATGGGAAGCTGATCAACAACAGCTGGAGTAAACAGAGACCATTGGAATGAAACACAGTCTGCAGCCATGAGTA